>JAVCKT010022747.1:0-19580 GCA_032273925.1 Rhynchotus rufescens
AAAAAAAGCATAGAAAAGAACACAGAAAACACTGTCCAAGAGAGAAACAACAACAAAAAGAACAGCACAGCACATCAGGAGTTTATTTAAAAACAGAGAAAAAAGGTTAAGATAGAGAGCAAAGGTCACTATTAAAATATTTTAATATTCACAGTTCTTGGAAGGTCATTAGCATCTTACCTTTTCTGCAGACTTTAGAGATTTTTGAGATGCCTCATAATCTTTCTTTGTTTCTAGGATTCTTTTTACAAGTCCACCTGATTAAAAAAAAAAAAAGTAAAACACTTTCAACATTGGTTGGAATATTTTAGAGCAGTATTTTAGCTGCTTTGAACATTCAGACAGTAAAATCAAGACCCAACCATTTAAGTTTCTTTCAGCTTTTAGAGCAACACTTACTGCATTCTATTATGTATTATCTATACTATTGAGACACAAGGTGTTTGCTATATCATCTCTTTTCTCTCATCTCCTATTCTCCTATAAATCACATTGTTCCAAACAGTACAGTTTACTGAATGGCTTTAGTATCAGGATACACTTGGGAGCTATATTAACTCAATGTCTTTTCCTTTGTACTCCTCTTTTGGAAGAATTCCTTTGCTTGAAATTTTTGGCTGCAGAGATTTCTGAGAAATATGTCTGTCCAAATCATATCCAGTGTGACCATAATAAATTGAACCCTTTGAATCAGCGATTGGAGGTCACAAGCAAGAATAAACATTGTTAAGGAGAGGTCCATTAGTTTTTCTGGAAGTTCTTCTGGAAGCTCTCAGCTTGATCGGCCAATTCCATCTCATATCTCAGAGCTGACAAGCTGTACCTCGCATAGTAAGAAAAAATAATTGTGTGGTTTTATGTAGCATTTTTAATCCTGTTGACATTAGAAAACGTGTACTCAACATCAGTTGTTAATCCTGCTGCTCTGACAAGCAGGACTACTTTGCTGAACAATTTCTAGTGTTTTTGTTGCAGATGTCCTGCACTAAGGTTGTACTTTCCTACCTCATTCTGCATTTTTTCAATGTTCAACATTTGGTTTATACTTTTGGGAGTATTTTTTTTTAATTAAAATACAAAACAAAGAACACCAAAAAAGCAAACATACCATGCTTTTCATCCTCAACCAGCTGCACTTCTGGCTCCTACATACACATGAAGAGAGCTTTAGTTGCAAAAGGCTGGCATTGGTTTAACATACAAGTTCTCAAAAAATTTCAACTAGAAACTAGCTAATTGAATAAGTAACTGACAACAAACTGCAGGAAAAAAAAGGTGCTAGAACTTGCAAAATTAACAGACCGTTTCCATCTCTGGTATTTCTGGCAGTGGCAGCGCTGCCTCCACCACAAACTGGTCATCATCGTCATCAGAATTTTGATGGTCTGTGATCAAATTTGAGACTGTTTTACCACTACTATTCCTGAAAGACAAACAGTGAACAGGAAATCATATTTAGGATCTGTCCACATCCCCAAAATAGAAAAGACAGCAGTTCCCTCTCCCCCTTCCCAAAAAAGTATCACCCAAGAGCACACCCAATTCAGTCATTTCCAGCCACTGCCCAGCTCTGAAAAGAGCAATCCTTTTCTCACCACTGGAACTTATCGGAGATCACCCTTAAACCATTTTGGTAGGATTTTTAAAGGGCCATTTAAGACTTTTTTGAGCACAAAAAAAAAATATATATATATCTCTTCTGGCTTTTCTTTTTGAGGGGTCACAAGGCAGGAATGCTGAACTTTATTTCTGATTTGCAGAAGCTACGACCAACTGTAAGTTTCAGATAATCTAAGTTTTAGACAATGCACTTGCAGAAACAATAAAATCAGTAAAGGAGGATTGAATTTTCCAGTCTGAATCAATGAGCAGTTCTGTGATCTAGCCTAGCACTGTTCAGCAGCTGGCATCACAGAGAAGACTGGAAAATGGCGTAGGAGCCAGAATTACCTGCTCTGCATCTCTCACACCTGCCCTTACCTTTCTGGAATTAAGGCCTCTGTGCTTTCTTGACGTTTTATTCGTGGTGGTGCTGGTCTTGCACTGCCAGGCCGTGAAATTCGTCTGCAATAAATGAAAAGACCCTTTCACAGACACTGTAAAATGCAGCCGCGTGCGTCCCCCAGTGGAACAGACACACACCTACGACCCGAGCAATTAGGCCAGGGAACAAAAACAATATCAAAAGCATCCCTGTGTATAATCTAACAGCAATGCTTGCTTCCAAAGTAAAAGAAAATCTAGAAAATGTCTCACTAAAAAACGTAACCTGGATTCAGTAAAATTATTTAGCATTAACAACAAGTTTAGCATTAACAATACCGACTGCCATATGGAAAAAAGAAATTGTGATGTCCATGATTCAATTACACAAGCCTTTGCTGGGCAAAGAAAAAGCACATCTGGATTTGAAAGGCAAATTTATTTTAACCATAACAGCACACTTCAGAAATGCATGGCAATAATGAAGAACATTGGGCCATATATGTGAACTGAAATATTTTTTCATATTCTATGTGTACTATTTATTTTAATAATATTGCATAATGCACTTTGTGGATCACAAAAATAAGTGAAAAACATTTAGCAATTTTAAAGTTTTCTTTATAAAAGGAAATGAAAGTGAATAAAATGAACCATGTATGGTGTAGTATTTACTTTTTGGTATCATAAGCAGAAACATACTGCTCCAGCTTTGCCATTTGCAAATGGGCTGTTTTCTTCCTCCAGATTTGCCATTGATTTGATTCAGACGGAACAAAGAGCAGGAACAAACCTTTGGATAACCGGAGGCGGAAGATCATTAGGTGCTTTGTCGTTTTCAGATGCTGCAGGCTTTTCAGGAGCAGTGTTCTCTGCTTCTCCTTCTGCTGAAGGAAAGAAACATGCAATTTGGCTACAAAATCTGCATACAGACTAGTACGGAAGAGTGGAAAATACACAGATATATTTCAAGGATGGCTGGCGCCGGAAGGGATCATCTAGTCCAACTCCTCTGCTTAAGCAGGGTCACCTAAAGCAGGTTGCCCAGGACCCTGTTCAAACAGCTTCTGAATACCACCGAGGATGGAGACTCCACAGTCTCCATAGGCAGCCTGTTTCAGTGCAGACTTTTGTTCCCTGATAAAACACTTGGTTTTGTATAAAGACCCTGCTTGGTATCTACACATGCAATCACAAAAGCCAAGACTGGTGACCCCGAAGATTCAGTTTAAATGAAACTGAGCAAAGAACTCTTCCCAGGAAAATATACTTGCAAGAATCACTATTTTTGCTTTCAAAGAAACTGCTACCACTAAGTAAGAACAGACTGCTAAAAGAATTTTTTGAAGATGAAGGAACCATATTCAAGGTCTCAGCTGACTTCTTGCTCTCACAATGTCTCAGTATGCATTATACTTTCACATAACAGCAGCTCACAAGAGGGAAAGGCAGCAATTGCAAAGAGTTCTTCAAGTATTAAATCACTTTGCATTAAAAAATACTCTCAAACCTAACTTCCTTGGCTCACCTTAGCTCAGAGCACCAACGGAGACAGAGGCAGCAGGGAAACCACAGCACAAGGCTGTGAGAGCTTGCACAGAGCAAAGTGAGAGCAGCATCCCGGACCTAAGATACTTCAGATTTCCAGATTTACTGTCTGTAATTGGTCTAATTACCCAGCTCATGCTATTTGGGGAAAGGTTTTGTGGATCAGTTTTAATATGAACAGAAGCCACTAATGCAACAAGTAATAGCAGGAGAGAAATAGTATCTTGTACTGACATTAAGAAAATGGAAAAAGGAAGTTTTATTAAACTAGCTATTGCAATAACTACCTGCAATATTTTGCAGGAAGCTCCCCATGGGATCTGCTCATTTTCAAGTTAAAAGCCATAAAACACTCATAAACTACTTTTTTTTTTTTTTTTTGGAAAAGCACTTAACCCAAAGTACAAAGTATTTTCATAGATGGCTTTTTGGTATTCATTTAACCAAAAACTGCTTGAATAAAGTCCAACCAACAAATTACATTTTGTTACAGTTTAAAAGTTCTTTATAGTTTAAATTAAAAAAAGCACTAAACTACAAAAGTAGCTTATTTACTAAAAAACACTATCTTTTCTAATAGAAGTTTTCAACTATCACTGGTATGTACTGAGCAGGTCTTTGTCAATATAAACTTTATCTGAATCACTTGCAGAGTCACCTGGAAATAATAAATGCACTGATTTTTCAGAAAAGCAGTTATATAAAGTCTTACTAAAAGAAAAGACTAAATTAGACATGAAGCCCAACAAGAGTTACGGCTAACTTGTTACTTGGGGGCTACTACTGGGAGTGGGAAAACAAAGACAAAAAACACCAGGAAGACAAAAACACTAGGGAACCTTGCCAACAAACTTACACTTCAGTGCTCAAGACATAAAAATTCTAGTAACTAAGCAGAACATACTAATCACAAGTAAAGCATTTTAAAAGGGCAAAAAGACAGATGATCTATCAAGATGATTCTATCTTGATGACAGAATATCTGAGTAGAAATTCCTGAAGGGACTTAATGAGATGTGTAAAAAAGGTAAAACAGATGTTTTGAGAGAGGCAAAGTCATGCTGTTCTACTTTGAACTACTAAACACAGGGATTGCTCTCTCCTCAAAGAGATATTACACAGCCCACATGCAAATAAATGAGAAGTCCCGAGGAAATTCATAAGTTGATCACAGAATGGAATTTTCTTTTTCATCATCCTCCCTTTTTTTTTTTTTTTTGAACAGTCACAAGTACCCCCTCCTCCCTTGATAGCACTGTATGCATAACCACTGGCCTCATTTTGATCCAGAAAAGGAGAAAAGAAGGTAAGAGCAACCATTTTAAACCAGGGAACAAACATTTTCAAAATAGGACATTAACAGATGAAATGCAGGAAAAACAGTGGATTAAGTGTAAATTACCCTCCTTAAATCATTCAGCTACACGGATTCAAGTGCATGATACTCCAGTTTCTTCTTCTTACCTTTCTGTTTTATGGCAACCGCTGGTTCCGCTTTCTCTTGCGGTTTAGCAGCATTGTCCTCCGAAACCTTATCTGCCAAGACATTAGCTTCCACTGTTCCTATAACAAAACAGGTTATAATCAGTGAAAAAAAAAAAAACACAGCAAAAAATTTGAATAGAAAACAAGCTGAACACACTACTCTTACTACTTACGGGATATTCTGATTTCTTAAACAATCTTGACTGCAAATAAGTAACTTTCCAAGTCTGCAAAGACTTTTTTACTTTAACACTAGGTCCTTAGTTTACTGAAGCAGCAAAGCCAATTTCTTCACTTCAGAAGCACTTTACACATATTGCTGATAAGCCTGACAGTGAAACAATACAGTTTTTAGCTAATAAAGTCTAAGTTACTTTGTAACACTGTCTGTATACTATTTAGAAGGCATAACGTATCAATGTGTTTCAAAAGCTTTCCCTTTCCTTGCATTTCATATTAATGCTATTAATAAGAAGTAAAGCTTGTTACTAGTATCTGAACTCCACATTTGCCATTCACTTTTGATGTTAACAGTTTTGTGGGGTGTTTTTTTAAGCCAAAATAAAAGACCAACCGTTTCAGATTCTTTCATGTCCTCATTATCTTTAACTGCCCAAGATGCAATAAGACAATGGTGACAGAAACAAGGTAACATAAGCTAGAAAAAGAAAACTTACGTATTCAAGTATATAGAAAGTTTCTAAAAATACATTATTTGGAGAAGAAAAGAACTAAGATGATGCAGACATCATTCCTGAAAATACATCTTTGCACTGAATACACCCAGGGAGAAACTCCAGACTATTCATTCAGTTTGTTAGTATACATATATAGTATATATAT
The DNA here is from genome assembly GCA_032273925.1 of Rhynchotus rufescens. NCBI lineage: Eukaryota > Metazoa > Chordata > Aves > Tinamiformes > Tinamidae > Rhynchotus > Rhynchotus rufescens. Next base: position 5,860 of record JAVCKT010022747.1, read on the forward strand.
AGTGTATAGTTTGTATATATATATATATAAGTAGAATATTTATTTTTGGTCTTGCCATTAGAGAAATCAAAAGTATATCTTCCCTTGGAGTAATACGTTCAGGCCTCACATTCCTCAAAACATAGCAGAGGCAGAATAAATGCAGAAATAGTAAAGAAGAAAAAAATGATTCTAGATACAGAAAGAGCACATCTCTTCAAAACAGACACACCCAAATGCATCACTCAAGAACTGAACCTAGCTTATCCACTGACATCTAAAAGGGCCCCTTATCCATTGCCAGGATATGTCAGGTGATGTTGTCACCATCAGAACAAACACACATAAATCAAGAAACAGTTTTGAGCGTCCGCAAGATTTACTAGACAAAAAATACACAAAAAGCTGCCTAATGCATGGGGTAAAACATGCAGTGCTTCCGAGAGCACTGATGAGGTTATGGTATGCAGTACAGAACTGAGGCTTAGGAACATTCAGCTCAGTAGTATTGGATCTATTTATCCACCATTGCCACCACACAAACATCCATGAAACTACATGGCCCACTGCAGCAGAGAAGCTGAGTTTTGCTAGCTTTGAAGAGTAAAGCACATAGCAGAAGCTAATCAGCATTTTTATTTACCTTTGCTGACTAAGCACCAAATGAGGAGATAATTACTAAAACCAAAACCAGCATTTAGAGATTTCATCACCAACCTACACAACTGTGCCTCAAATTACCTACAGAATCTCAGCATGGAAAGCAAAGCACCTCACTCCCTCAGCAAAGAAGCTTTTCATTCAGAAACTAATGAAATAATACAATATATTAAAATATTAATGAGGGAGGCCTCCATTGGTCAAAATACTGCTGCCACACTGCACAACAGTTACTGGCAGTAAGGGACTGGCTACCAGGGGCAGGATATTGGCTAACAAGATAACCAACAAGATTTCATGTAGCAATCCATACATTATCTTCTGACAACATTCGTACCCAAGCACCAAAGCTGGACTCAATCCTGACACGCTAAGCACTGCTCTCCTTACCTGGCTCCTGTACTGCAGAGCTTGACTCAGATGTCTCTCTTTGCAGACTAACTGTTTGCTCAAGAGCACTACACTCACTTGTCGCTGTAGCCGTGTTCCCTAACATAAAATAAGTTATAAGTGAGGTATGCACTATAGACAGTGGAGGCTTACAATAAAACATCTCAGAATGAGCCACGGCTCTCCAGCATGCTTATAGGTTGCTCACTCTTTAAGGACACATTAGATTTTTAGGCATTATTTCAAAGTAAAGGCTCAGTTTGCCTCCCTACAGGGTAAACAAGATGAGATCATTGAGAAATCTGCATATAGGTGGTGGAGTGCAAACCAAGGGTGTTAGCTCCACTTTTCAAACATGAAGGAATTTTGCTGTTTTTCACCTCACCCTACTCTGCGACGTTACCTCCTTATAACTTTACAAAAGTGGCTTTTGAGATTCCCAGACAGGCATGTGTGTTTGTGGGCACTTTCCTTCTAACGCACAGGCACCAAGTGGGCATCACCTCTGCATAAGAAAGACTAACTGTTTTAAGAGGCATAATATTCAGTCTCTAAAGGAAAGCTGTTCAGACATCAGTTAACTGTGTTAAAGTAAGAACAATACTAAAACAAAAAACATTCAATGTATAAATCAAAGTTTTGCTCTAGTAACACTGGAAATTTGTTCTTAATGCACAGTGATGAGCAAATGCTGGTTTATATATTTAAATATATATATATTTGCTTTACTAATCATTCTACACTTCAGTTTTGTAGATAGAAGAATTGACATTCAAAAGCTTATCTATGACACTAACCTCTTTCAGTTCTGTTATGCACTTATTTATCTCAATTTAATATTAGAAAGCATAAAAGAATATATATATTCTTTTCTATATGTTAGAAATCATAAAAAGATCACCATTAGTAGTGTTAGAGAGAACAAATGTGCAACAGACACCAGCACAGCTTCTAAATATTTTAGTCTAAATATTTTATCTGCTCAGTGGAGCAGATATGAGCATTAATCATCTATCATAGCTCCTCTATGCTTGAACAAAAAGAGGGCCAGTGCTCCAAAGTATTTATCATTTAGGTAAATGGAAATTTACCTAAATGGAAATTTTCCATTTAGGTAAATGGAAAAGTGTGCTGGCCCTGCTGCTTTGTGAAGATGATCCTATAACACGCAGCATGTCTGGTCACTTCAGTTTCACTTCAACCCATGAAACAAATATTCAATTCTTGCGAAAAAAAAATATAAGGAAAGCTAATGGTTTCTGTGTAGTGAAAAAGATTATATTTAATGGAATCCAGTTTTTTTTCAGTTACAGAATTATTAGAATCTCACGGCACATATTCCAAGTGCTAGATTTTTAAAAAAGGTATTTAAGGTGCATAAACATATTTTGAAGTTTTCACAAATGCTTTCTAAAATGAGGTTGTTGACTGTTACAAAAATGTTACCTGAGCTCTGATGCAACTTCAGTGTTTCACCTCGCATGAAAACAAAATGCACAGCCAAGAAACAGCAAAAAAAGGTGGCAACTAAGCGTATGAAGAACCTCACAGTTAATTGGTGCAAGCAATATCAGTCTTTAGCCTGAATTAGTAGTTTCAACAGGCATTAATTCACAGGTGTTACTGTATCTTTGTAACTGAGATGTTAAAGTAATTTATGTACAGAGACTTCTTCATTTTGTATTAGAAGTTTTGTGCTCTCAAGTCCCAAAACGACTGAGGGAAACCTTGAATCACAGTAAATAATCAGACAGTGGAATTAAAAGCAGAAGGAAAAGTGGTACTTACTCAAATACAGAAATTAGAGTTACCCTGCCATTATATGAGCTCTAGTTAGAAGGTATTTTTATTCCTTACCTATGTGGTCATCTAGGCTTGCTGTCTTGCCTTTCTTATACAAAGGGCTAGGCTTCTTTTCAGGCGAATGGCTAGCTGTACTAAGCTTAGATTCCTTGCTTGCTGATGTGAAAGTTGCAAGACAAATATTAGGGATATTCTGAGGAGAGTCTAGTTTCCAGTCAGTATGCAAATACAATATTTAATACACTTACAAACAAAAGTCACTTACTTAAATCAACTGCAATGAAGCAACCTAAAAGATAAATTAACTTACGTATCATGGCAAAAGGGTTTAGTAGAATCAGGTACAACTATCTCTAAGTCTATTACCTTAATTTCAACCTTGTCCAAAAAGATGAAGAGAATCAACTAATATAAAGCTACACAGTAGCTGAGAAGGGATGTTACTGATGATTGCACCATAAATAAATAGCTTCTTCTGAGTCTTTGTTGACTGCAGCTATCATCCAAAGGCTCATAAATTACCCCATAAACACCACAGTTACATTTACATCAATCCACTTATACCTAGTGGGGACATTATTACAACTTCACACAGAAGTGAGGACAAAATGATCATGGAGCTACCTCCAGTCTGGTGTGTGGCACGATTCACGCAAGCAGGTTTCATTCTAGAGACCTAGCACACATGGATCAGAAGGATGATTCTGTTGCTACCAGGAGCTGCTCTTGAACAGCACAAAGAAAATAGCCTTTCACAACTACTCATTTCCTTCTCATATGGCCTAGATGACAAACATCTAGCATTTATTCCCTGCTGATGGTCAGCAGGAACACCACAAAGTTGGTTCCTACCACCTGGTCAAGGTACTGTAGAAGATGATGTGAGGGAAGAATTCAGTACCAGTAATACTCAGCTCATCCCTTCTATCTCAGCACAAATCAGAAGGTGCTAAGAGGCATCAATCCAGGTAAAATTACAGAGCAACAGGATAACTCAGGGGAAAAAAAATGTAGACCAACAAAAACATCATTCTGAGAGAACACAATATTGATGTGTCAAAAGCAGCATAAATTTGAAGCTGGAACTGATCGTGCAGAAAGCAAGCACACAACCAAGTAACACCATCCACGTAGCAAATCCATGCAGAAAACCCGGCTACTAGACTCATAAAATAATAAGCAAATATATCTAAGAATTTATGCTATTCTTATTCTATAACCCTCCAGCAAATTTAATATAAAGAACATCCTCATTCCAGTTACCTTCTCCCCCAGGTTTGGTGCGCTGCCTTGATCCTTTGGTTAAAGGCTGCCTTGTTATTCCTGAAGGACTTTCACTCTTTAAAACAAAAAACAAACACACCCACCGGTATAATGTATAATTTAAAATTATATATAAATGCATCCATTGCTTAGACATATGTGTGTGTATGTGTACATATACATGTGCATACATTCATTTACAAAACTGTTACAAATACATAGGAATAAAAATATGTCAGGTCTACTTTCTCAGAAAAGTCAGCAAATTTTTAACTAGGATTAGCAAGTCACTCAAAATACTAAGATGCCTAAAATTACCTTCACTTTGGGACAAAATTGTGTATTTTAACAGATATATGCTTCCTCTTTGATCATTCTTCATTCCTAAATAGAAATAAAGAGGTCATGACTGAAAACCAGAGCCACCAGACTGGCCTGCTCTTCTACTCAAACAGCAACTTCCCTGGATAAAGTCCTTGGCCAAACTAAGAAAACGGGTGCAGCCAGAAAGATCATCAAAGAAGCAACAGATCACCTAAAAGAGGACTTCAAGCCCTGATGAGAAGGATCAGCTATTTTTCCAGAAAAAGGCAATGAAAGGAGGGCTTTGTCTGCACCTTGTACAAAAAGAACACGAATGGTTTGAACATGGAGAAGATTGAACTGGAGGAAAATTGAAGAAAGTTATGAGGACTCTGGACAAAATCCAAAAGTAACTCAAAGAAGCCAGGAAATGAAGGCAAGCAAGCATTATTTTGTTTTCTCTGGATATACCTTGCATTGCCTGAAGCGAAGAATAACTGCCTGGCAATCCTCTCAGTAAAGGCTCTACATTAAATGCTTCAGTGGTCACATGTTCTTGGAAAGGAGCAGCTTAAACCAGCAGGTCCATTTGGCTGCAGGTTGGGGAAAAGATGGGCTTAAACAACAAAAAGGCAAGACAGGAGATCACATCAGTGCCAGATGAAGTCATCTGGACTGCAAGGTCCACTGTGTGTGAAGGGATACCTGAGCCTATGTTCACATAGTGCTAGAGAAGCCTAAGAGAGCTACAGCACGTTCACTATAAAAATGCTCTGCAAACAGGACTCAAAGCTTACATCCTATGCTGTGCAAAATCTAGCTGCATGAACAGTGCATAGTACTCAACAACGTAACCAGTTTAGACATTAACTGCATTTGGATCATCACAATTTGTATTTGAACTATAGAAAAAGTTCTCAATATTTTCATTTCACTCTCGTTATGAAAGACTGGCATTTCTAAGGATAAAAAAGATAAAAGTCCAAAAAGGATAAGTAACATTGAAGTGCTTCATTTTAATTACTACCATCTTTCACAATCACAACACTACGCAAGGAACAAAAGTAAAGTCCACAAAGTATCAGAGTCTTGCTTTGAAAGCCTGCAGGCCACATCTGGTATGCTCAATCATTTGCTGCTCTTCGGGCATTTTAACATTAACACAGGTGCAGAAGGAGCTGAGAATAAGTACTGAGGTTTCTGGAGGAGTTGATTTAGTCATTTATGTTAGGTAGTGACTGTAAATACAGTTCAACATTTTTGTAGAGCCACATGTGAATCCTGGCAAAAGAAACAAAGTAAAAGCTAAAATGTAATCAGTAAGGTAATATACAAAAACATAAACCCAATAATACTTAGGAATTGAGTCTTTTTGAAAAGAGACAAAATAGTAATTTTTCTTGAAAATATTGTAGTGCACTTCATCTCACACATGACTGAAACACATCCTGAAACACATCACACAGTGTGAAAACACACACATCCTGAAAATAAAAACAAAAGAAACAAAAAAATATTCAAGTAGAACCCTAGATGTACAAATACATACTTCCTAGTTTTATGCAGTTGTATTTCTGTTTGGAAAGGCTACAGCAGTCTACTGTCTATATCATCCAGTCTGCTGCTTTGTTCTCATTACTGATTTCTATGTTGAGAAAGGAAAACAGTGATTTCTAATAATTGAGCAGATCAAAGAGAGCAATCTACTGTGAAAAGACATTCTGCCAAAGGGTTATTCCCCTCCCTTTCTACACAGGCTGAACAGCTTCTACTCATGACATCTATGCACTGGTCCTCAGGCTTCCACAGAGAGAGCTCAGGGAAGATTTTGCTGATGTCTGGCAGAGGATGCACACACTAATGCTCTGTTTTTGTATACAGCATATTGGGCAAAAAATTATCCCGCAAGAAATAAACAACTAATTTCTAATGCCTTTACTGGAACCTCATTTCCAATGCCTTTACTTTTTATTCTTTCTGTGAAACTGTCAGTATTTCCAATATTTATTCTTGAAATGGTCATTACTGTAAGATGCATAATTTATTAGTGTGCAAAAGTAACAAGAGCTGTAATTGCTAAGGTCATGATGACTGCTGTCATTATCAAATTTATTAGAAAAATAATACTGATTAACTATCTTTTCCTGAAACAAAGGCCTGCGGGATCATGTTCTACTGGTGCTAACTTCTACTAATTAAAACCTTTCAAAATAAGAGAATTCTTAGAAAAATCCTAATTTTTGTTTTCTATTGTATGAACCACTTATGAACAGTTGACAACTTGAGAGAGAGAGATACTTATGAGACATGTTCAGGAGGTTTCCACGGAATGATTATTTCTGCAGCTTGCAAGTTAATGTCTTTTTTGGATTCAGCAGTAGTTTCATTATATATTCTAGACCAGTTCCAAAAGAAATAGGAGAGCATTAGATGTGACTTAGAGGATGACATAAATGACCAGCTCCAAAGCAGCATAGTTCGTGCCGCAAAAATAAAAGCCACTGAAGATGGGGCCAAAAGTGACAGGATATTACAAAAAACCTTAGCCAAAAGTTTCTGAAGCCATCTGTAAAATGGAAGAGACTTTTTCAAGGTGTTTTGCCTTAGGGGTAGCTGACATACCTATTCTGCAGCCACTTTCATTTAAATACCATATGCTCCAAAGGTCTGTCTGCAACCCAAATGAGTTTTTTTTTGTCAAACTGAAGTTATCTTTATTATTTAGAAGGTGAATCAGTCACGCCATGAGGTGTTTCTGTTTACAAGACAGTTTCTTGAGCTGGACTGAGAGCTAACAAGACACAGTTCTACCTCCTTCAATCCAAGTGTTATCTGCAGCAACTAGCTCTTGAATCAAAAGCTACTCTTCACAAACGCATCTTAGCCTGCTTGCTATGTTGTTGGTCATCTGGTAATCAAATGTTTCTTTTGGATTGCTATTTAAATTCACTTTATTTCAGAAAATTATGAATATTTGTGATGACTGTTACCAGCTAGCTAACAGGTTTCCTAATACCAGAAGAATATATTATTTTAAAAAAGCAGAAAAGAGAGGGTCAACTTATAGAAACTTGAATGTCATTTTAAGGTCTTGACAGCTAGTACTGAATGTCATTTTAAGGTCTTGACAGCTAGTATCAAGGAGCACTACCAGACATACAAAATATTCAAAGTTTCTAAACACATTTGTTCTCCAGAACAGATGTAGCATACAAGATGTTCAGCCTGAAATTATATGGACATTGCAAATGAAAGAACACTTGCCATTTCCCCCAGTGGTACTATGCTTTTATACTGCTAAAAGGAGCAGCACCTCTGAAGAAAGGATCCCACTCAAACATGGAGGAAGCAAGATCCAAAGCACGGGGAAGGCAAAGAGCTCATTATGAAATCAAGCTACGTAAGACTTGGAAAGAGAGAGAGAACCTGTGACTAGAAGTGTGAGGGCAAGGAGAGCAGGACTCCAGATCTGGGATGGTAACTGAGCAGAGCAGGAACAAGCCAGAAGAGAAGAAGGGGCCAATCTTTAGGGGAAAGGAAAGCAGGTGACGTACACACTGCCTTATGAGTCCCTGACTCTTTAGCCTACTGTGCACAAAAAGCTACAGAGAGATGCTGCAGGTTTATTAACTATGCAGCACAGACTGCAAAATAATACAGTTCTATACTCTATATTTGCACAAACACAGAAATGACTTCCCTTCTGTTTAACGCCCGTCACTGCGGTCTGAGTTAAATGGAGTTTGGGTAGTATAAAAAAAGGACAATTCCCTGGAAGTGAAGGCATGACCCTGCTGTGAAACAGCAGGAAGATGACAGGAAGATCAGCCCCAGTTCATTAAGATGCACTTTCCAATTATTTCATGCTGGATTTTCCTCTAAAACACTTTGTGCAGTTACCTTAGTCCTCCAGCTCTAAATATTCATTGGGAACATTTTAAATTCATTCTTCTTTTCCACAGTCTTGAGGAGGTGACCATTTATCACAGGTTTAGACTAAAGTGTGTGTTTTCATCACCTAAAGGCTAAGCAGCCTCTACTGTAATGCAAGCAAGTAAAGGCAAAGCACATCATGTAGATTTAAAGCAGTAAATGAACATGCCTTGGATTCAGTCCCAAAAGCACTTAAGATGGAAAATGGATCTCTACTGCACCAGCACATTATGGTGGTGCTCAAGAGCACTACGATCGCTTGGGATAGGGCTCGGAATTTCCACTAGAGACTCGATTTGCAGGAAGTTTGACTTGACTATGAACATTTGCTTCAGACTTAAAGCTATTTTATAAGCTCTCACTCCAAGTGCCAATCCTTTAAAAACGTTGGTTGGATTTCAGTCAAAGAACAGCTATAAAAATTTGTCATCTACTGTAGAAGACATGATGATGTCAGTAGCTCACTGATTCCCTACAGAGACTCCTGCTAGACTTGGGATGCTGCCTATATGTTCCTAGTTTGAGCTGCTTTAGAGTCATTTATTGAAATATCCCTCTTTAAACATTTAGCCATGTGGCTTTGTAATTCCCAAAATTGCCTCAGGCCATCAAGAAGCAACAGATGCAGACAGTATCACAAGCAACTGCTACTGTTCAGAGACAGCCAGTGAGCCTATATCCTGTCCTACTGTCATGCAGCTCCAAAACACACGCCCCGGGCACATCATTGAACTCATTTTCTTTCAAAAATGGTAGCTTCTGTTAAAATAAATAAAAATCAAACAGATTTCAGGGAAAGATTCACAAGAATAAAACAGATGGTTCTGAACAAGTAATTTCTTGGCATACCCAAAACATGGATACACAGAATTAAATATCTGGAAAATGAAATTAACTAAGTAGACGTTGTCAAGCTAAGAGAAATTCAAAAACAAATACACAGTAGCAGAGGAAGTAAAACAGCAATATCTAGAGTGTAATAAATCTATTAACAAAATTCCTCAACAACCAAATTGGCAGAACCAAATTGAGAACTCTAAAGTTTGCACCTACTTATTTTTCAGTCCTACCTACTTATGTACAGATTCCCAAACTTTTCTGAAGTGCGACACTTTCAGTATTCACCTTCCCAGATTTTCTATACCACTAACCTCATTATCTGGCTGGTACTTGCTGTCTTTAGACGGCCTCTCCGTTTTTTTAAGGGCAGGTTCTTCCGAGTCTGTGGACTAAAAGAAATAACTACTTTACCCTCAAATGCTCAAATATGAAGCCAGGTATATGCTGAGGAGCAAGCCACGTACTCTGACTGTGGCTGGAACCACCACGTGTTACTGGGGAGACACAGAGGACATGGACATGACTCCAGCAGCCTCTGAGACTTGTCACTGCCCAGCATAAGCTAACGGCATCAGGAGAATCCAGACAAACACAGTGCAGAAAAGCAGCTACTTATTACATGATCAGAAAGCAAAGCCAGGGGAGCCAAGCAGCTCCAATGAAGACAAAAAATGACAGAAAGAAGCTACATATACAGTCTCAGTGATTGATCTTATCAGAAAAAGTCTGTATTGAACCTTTCACTTAATACCAGCAATTGATGTTAAAAAAATACTTCTGTTGTTACATCAACAGAGATACAAATACACAAGCTCACTAAAAAACAATACCATAAAAAAAAAATCAAATCCTTCAAATCCCATCAGAGCATGTCAAAAGCTGTATTTTTTCCCCAAGTAAGGTTTCTCTTACCTTTTTCTCTGCTTTATCCTTTCCATGTTCTCTTGAGTGTTCCCCATCTTTTCCTCTTTCCCGTCGCCTATCTCTTTCCCGGTCTTTTCCCCTTTCCTTGTCTCTTTCCCTAGCCTTTTCTTTGTCTCTTTCTTTCACTCTGTCTTTTTCCCTTCCGCCTTCTTTTTTTTTCTCCCTTTCCTGTCTTTTAACATGTTCAAGATCTTTTTCTCGTTCTATGTCTCTCTTTTCTTTGTCATCTTCTGTTTCTCTTCCTTCCTTAGTTGTTCTGCTTTTGTTTCTTTCCCTTTCTTGTTTTTCTTCTTCCTTAATGTTGCCTCTTTCAGGGTCTTTGTGCCTGTCTTCATTATCCTTACGTTTATCACTTTCTTTTTCTCTTTCTTTGCCCTCTTCTTTCAAATCTTCTTTAGGTTTCCTGTCTCTGCTCAAGCTTCTGTCTCTAATTTCAGAGTCCCCTTTTCCCTAAAAAAAAAAGAAAATATTAAGCCCCAGTATATGGTAACCCTATCACACAGTTACTTTACAAATCAAAAACGGGAGGAAAAAAAAAAAGAGGGAAGAGAAGGAAAGCTGCAAATCCCTACCTCTTTGTCCCTATGGTTTTTTTGTTCTTCTGCTCTGGATGCTCTGTTTTCCTTATCTCGAGATTTCGACAAGGGAGGCTTTCCTTTGGCATCAGCCCTTTCCCCAGCTAAGATCCTTTTTACAGCATCATCACTGGACAGCTGCAAGGAACAGAAAAATGTCACTGAAATGTATACAAGTTATTTTATTAAATATTTTTCTTTTTACCTCTGCAATCACAGGATGTTTTTTAAATAATGCTTGGGTTTGTTCTTTTGAAAATGTCCTAGCATTTGTATTTTAAAATCTCTGTAGCTCTGTATAAGCAAAGACTCCTTATTACCTTTAATTCAACAATTATTTTAAGAACAAAATGCCTCTGAAGTTTTAAAGAACAGGTTACTAGACTCCCTGTTCCCTGCATTCTTGTATCCAAAGACAGATATCTTACTGTAAAAAATATTTTCATTGGAGAGCTAGAGCTGAGAAAAAAATGAATCAAAGGTAGCAACATCTCTTCATATGAGAATGCATAACTGTCTGCATTCAAACGTTCAAAGTTCTGAAAAGTCATGTTCTGTCTAAAATGTAATAAATTGTATTATGTGACCAATGAATTAAATTAAAAAAAAAAAAATAGAAAAACAGAGTAAATTGAAAGCAATCATCCATCCAAGACAGATTTGTGCTACAGATCAGGTCCGAAATATCTGTCCGGTGCCCCAACATGATGTATTATAACATAATATTAACAGAAATGGTGGAAGAATGCCAATATAGTCTGTCATAAACTGAGTTATGGTAATATATAGAACAGCTCAATAAAGACAGTACTATATGTAGGGACAAACTCTTAATAGCAGCCTCATACCTTATTTAAGCAACACTTCCCAATTGCTTGAAGTAACTCATTGGTTTTTTCAGGTTCATGCCCAGCTACAACACGTGCTGGTTTTACTGAGAGTGGCTCTCCTGTTACCAGTACAACAGCATCAATTGCCTTCTGAAGAAAGCTGATTTTGGCATCTTTATCCTGGCAAAACAGTAATTAGGAATTAATACCGACACTTTAAAATAATTTCATCTATCAGCTGAAAGCTGGGAAACCTCTGCAGGGAGGAACACTTGCGGAAAGCAACTCAAATAGCCGAGCTGTGGCTCTCCAGGAGGTTTTGTGCAAGTTGGAGGAGAAGCCATTAGAGCTGCTTTATCAGCATCCTCGGGTTGACCTGAGTTGCTGCAAGCCCAGTCCAATGCTGCCCAAAGCAGAAGGAAGGGCCTCTTCTGAGGCCAAATTCTGTGTCTGGATTGAAGGACTGAGGCCAGAATAAAGGGCAAGTTCTCTTCTTGAAATCTCTGTACCTCTTTTCGACCCTCCAAGGCATTTGGAGGTTGTCCGACAGGTTAAGACATGAGTTTTGTAGCATGAAGAAAACTGGCTACCACCCTTGCTTTAAAGTTAGTTTCTTAGTTCTGATTAAAACATGACAACTTTGATAATGGATGTATCCTGAATTACAACAGCCAAGTTAAAAATATGAATTCATCTTTTTAATCAGCTTGCTATTTCACTCCAGTATGTTAAGACTACTGTAAGATTTCTGACATTGTGTTTCCAAAAAAGTCATACTAAAAGAAACATTTGAACATTGTGAAATGTTTTGTTTAAATAAATAAATAAATCGTGCAAATATTTCCCACAGAATCCTGAAAGTTGCAGCAGGATTATTACTGCACAGATCCTGCATAGGATACTCTTCAATACAGGTGTCTTAACATTACAGGATTTATACGACGCTAAATTGTGGGACTTGGTGCTTATATTTATACTTTGTAAACCAGATGACAGCAAGTAAGGAAGAGATACGAAGGACAGCAAGAAATGAAGAGAGGCAAATATTAACAGATGTTTTAGTTTTAAAATTAGACTTTGCCAACAACATTTCAGTTACTTTAGGAAAAAGAGCAGCCAGGATGATCCAATAAAACACCCAACTTCATGCTGCGCTTACTCTCTGGGTATCTCAGGTACAGAACCAGAGGGAGCTGCATCTGTTTTAACAGAGGTACCAATACAAAGGGAAGGGAAAGAAGCAAATATTGTGCTAGCTGTGCAAGGTTAATACCCTTTAGAGGGCATCTGGGAGCATTACCTAGCACTGGAGAGCAAGAGAGCAGCCCATGTGATAGCTCAGGTGCCAAAGCTAACCCATAAATAGAAGCTGGGTTTCACGGCATGTGAATGATAATTAAACGTGGGAGGAGAGTCTCCAGGGCCAGGGCGATTCCCATCTTCGACTCTTTCAAACAGATTAAAACCAAACAACCACCACATAGTTAGGATTTGGAGATTGTCTCCATTAATATCAAGAGTGTTCATTAGTGTCTCCTTGCATTCAACAAGGAAGGAAATACTCCAACCTCCTACAGAAACATTTCTTTTACCCGGGCCAGTTTGTTTGCACCCGTACACTTGGCAACACCATGGACACAATCTGCAGGTATTCTCCTGACGCAGGGCACAAAACAACCACCCAGCAACACCTTCTCCTGCACGTTCACAGCATTAAACTGAACACCGTCCCTTGAAAGCGAGCAGGGAAATGACGAAAGGAATGCACCATAGGGCAAGCACCACAGCAAATAATTCTTTAAATACGGAAGCCAAACAAAACAAAAAACAAACAAAAAGAGGGGGTTAATATGCTAATACGCACCTTAACATTCTCCGATTTCAATTCAAAATCCGTATAAAGTCCTTTCATGAAACCCGTCACTCTAATTACCTTCGAAAGAGAGGGAAAGCACTGGGTTAAGAGCACGTGAATAACATACGAGCCACCAACATTTCCGGAGGCAAAACGAAGGCCTTTGGGAGCCCCGGCAGGGGCAGCAGGCCGCCGCTGCACCGCCAGGCCGCGCCGCGGGGCCCACCTCGGTGATCACGTCGTGCAGGTACCGGAAGGGCGGCTTGCTGAGCAGGCGCTCCGTGAGCGGCGGCTTGCGGATCACGCGGCCCAGCGCCTCCTGCGTGCGCCGCACCACGGCCTCGTTCATCGCGGCGGCAGCGGCGG
>JAVCKT010022748.1:0-13982 GCA_032273925.1 Rhynchotus rufescens
TCACACTGGTTTTGGTTAATTTAGTCTGTTTAAAAAAAAAAAAAAAAAGGAAAAAAAAAAAGATGTACATCTTGACTTCCAGGGTTTAATGAAAAAAATCCAAAAAAGAAAGTTCAGTGGAAAATTTTCAAGTAGTTTTGGTGCTCTCATATGAACTCCCATAAAGCAGCAAACGTTGCTATACAAAACCCTGGGCACCTACCAGTTGTTTACTGGGCAGCTAGTGGGGTTGGCAGCAGTAAACAAACCCAAACAGAACAGCAGAGCAAGCCCTGCCTCTCCAGGACCTGGGCTTTTAGCTTTTGGCTTGCCTTGGGTGTGCGGAGGACCTGAAGCAAGGACTGTGATGTGAATGAGGAGTCTCAGCCTCTGGAAATACCTCAAGCTGTGAGTGACTGGAGGCTCTGGTGGCCTCATGGATACATCTGTGTGCCATGAGTGAGAGCAGGAGGTCCTCATGCTAGCTTGGTCTGCCAACAATACTGGATGCTGTTGGCCATCTGCTCAGTGCAAATAGCCTGACTAAAGTCTGCAGTTAAAAGCCCTCCCATCTCTTGCAGGGCTTTAGACCCTTAGCTTTCTCCTTGCAAGGCTTCAATTCTTCTGTCCAATCCAGCAGATTTGGACCTGCCAGACCAGCATCATGGTGGTGTCCTGAACTGAGCTCCAAGGTTCCCCCTCTGACCTGCCACCCATGAAAGCTGAACTTCAGGGACCACTTGCCAAGGAAAGCCCTGGGGTGCTGCTTGCAGCTGTAAGGCTTGCAGCCTGTGTGCTCCTTGACTCTGTAAAACAGAACACGGAGAAGATCAACACCAGCTGTTTTTGGGTAAGGAGGTGTTGCCGTTACTTTTATGCAGCCCATTGTGGTTCGTGGTCCATTATGGGATTCACAACCATATGCCTCACTGGGCAGAAGATGAAGCATGGTCAAGGATACCTCCAATGTGAGAGAAAGGAAGCAAAAAAATCAGGACAAAGGCAATAGGGTTTTCTTCCTTTGATTCTGCACTGTGTAAATTACTGTTGTGAACAAGAGTCTAAAGCAGGTGCTTAGAGAGCAGCTGTCACATAAAAGCCAATATTTAAAGCCATTATGTTTACATTACAATTATATTTACCTTTAAAGTCTTCTGGGCGTTATTAATTTCCTCCATTATTGCCCAGTTTAACATCGCATTTTGCATAACGAGGCATTTACTCCTCCACGGAGCCTCTAATTGCCAATCGTCACCACGGGGCAGGAAAGGTGCAGGAGGGTCATCAGAGCCGCCTGCTCTGGGGATGCAGGAAGACCTGCTCCAGGGCAGGGAAGCCCTGGTTGCAGCTCCTCGAAAGGCCTGGCTGTGAGGGCAAATCCAGTGGGAGACCTGGGGAGGTTTTGCCTGTGAGCCGCACACCTGCCCCGAGCCTTGCCCGGGCACGGCTCCAAGCGCAGGAAGCCGAGTGTGCCTTGATCCCACTTGTGCAATGGCTGCAAAGCAGGAACAGATAAAAGCATCTGTGCGTGCGTGCACAAAAAGCAGCCTGAATTTCTCTCAGCACTTGAGGGCTGGTTTTACAGATGCTTTGTTAGCCCACATCTTTCATACGCAGAGCGCTGTTTGGTTAAGTGTCGGGGACACCTGTGTTGCAGCATGGACGGGCTCAGCAAAGAGGGTTTTGTTAGGGTTTTTTTTCCCCTCCTTTAACTGTAGTCTTTCATCTTTCAAGCAGAGGATTTATTGGTTTGCGCTGCCATCCTAGATTATTGAAAACCTCAGCACTGTTGTCCATGGAAAGAGCAATCCTTGATGCGGGGAAGTATCTTAGGAACCAGCCCAGGGGCAATTTTGAAGGAAGGCAAAAAGGAAAACTCCTCTTTGAGAGGGAGGCAAGTCAAACGCTGGGTGGCCCCAGCTGGAGCAGGGCAGGACCTGGTGGCAGTATTGGGAAGAAGGACAATCTTGCTGCTGCAGACCACAGTTATGCACCACCTAAATCAGGGCCCGGAGGGGACAGTGTCCAGTTTCCAGCTTTAAGGGGATGAATGGGATTATGCCACCAGGCCACACTCTGTCAGAGTGACCTCTCCATTGCACATGCCATAGGGAAGCTGCTCTCCAGGGGTGCATCGCAGGGATGTCAGGGACACATGCTCTGGAAACACCATAGATGCTCCTGGCTCCAGCTTTCTATCATGCTGGGAAGAACGCAGGGAGAAGGAGCATCCCAGGGAGCAACTGCATCCTACGAGATCCTCATGCCCACTGCCTCACCAGGCCCGTTCGTAGATGACTGGGACGGTGTGGCCCCAAAGTGATACGCTACAATCTCTTCTCCTTTCTGTGTGTTGAAGCCCCCAAAGCTGTGGGGAGGCTGCATGCATCTTGAGCTGAGTGCGCGCAAGGGACGGGGACCGGGGGCTCAGCACCTGCCAGCACGGGGCCCCGGGGGAGCGCCCGGCAGACTATAAATGCACAGTGTAAGTACAGTATATCTCTGCTGAATTATGGGCACTCAGATTAGCATGTCCTTGTCCTTGCTCTGATAAAGGATCCCAGGGACTGGGTTAAATTATAGGAGCAAATCAAGCCTTCTTTTGATTCTGACCCTATAGACACAAGAGTCCCAGAGGGTCCCAGTCTTCTTCTGCCCACTTGCCATTATTTATTGCTAATTTCCCCTACTACAATAAACACGTCCAGGGTCATCTGCTCCCCATAGCACTCGCATTTCGCAGACAGCATAAACCATGGCCGTCCGGCTGCATTCCTGCTGCCTGGTTGCTGAGGACCAACACAAGATTCTTTATGGACTGGATGGGGAGACAGAGGGTGTCAGGAGAGGCAGGAGTGGCTGAATGGATGGCATCTCGCCTTCCCTTTTCAGAGGCCTCCCTGAATAGATTTGCAGCAGGGCAGCTCGGACTGGGAACAGAGTGGGACGGAGTCGTGGGTGTTATGATATGGAAATATACGGCAGCAGACCGGCTGCCAGGAGCAGCGTGATAGCTTTGAAAAAACACACATGCTTGCAAATTGTTGACACTGAATTATTTGCAGGGACCATGCTGGTTTTTTTTTTCTTTAATTGGGTGGGAGAATTTCCCCCGGGAAGAGTTTTATCACTGCCGCTGAGGAGGAGTAAATGAAGTATGTGTCACCATGGGACTACGGGCATGCTGGGTTTCAGGACAAAAAAAAAAAAAAAAACGCAAAAAGAAAAAAAGTAGGAGCTGATAAATTCTACAAAATAACAAAATGGAGCAAAATAACTGGGTTTTCATTGCACTTTGTACCTCATCAACTGGTTCCTTTCAATACAAGTTTTGCTTCAGCTATAGGGAAAAAATATTAAGAGCGTTACTTGTACCTTATTCACCTTTTCCAGACTGGGGAAGGCTGGGGAAACTGTCGCATGAAGCCACTTATGAAGCAGCCCTTTTTTGAGAAACCACTAACCATCTCAAAACATTCTGCAGAACAATATGAAGTTCATTGTCTCTTACACGAATAACAAATACATTAACTTTCAATCAGAAAAAAAAAAAAAAACACACAGAACAAATAGAGCTCTACTTTGAGTTTGGGGTTGACTTTTTCAGCTTGCCTAAATGACTTAGGAGCGTAAGTTCTGTTGACTTTCAAGGCTCCTAGGGAACCACTTTTAAAGGATATTTACATGCTGAGATACCCTGTATCCAGGGAAAATTTCCATAATACTCTGGCACTTCTGCAAATCTAACAAGAAATCTTAAACTTGAGACACCCTTCAAACGTCTGACCTCTCATTCACTCCTCAGAATAAAACTTGGGTGTTTAGGTAAAGTATCTTGAGGGTTTTTTTTTAATCTCCTCTAATAATATTTTTTTCTTTTTTTTTAGCAAAAGACCTCCCCTAAGGGAACATAAAGAGAAGAAGAATATCTCCTGAGCAAAACACCAGTGTAATTGGGAAGAAATATAAAATTTAGGAGAATCAAACCACTGAATTCAAGACCCCAATTTAGGTTTTGCCACTCAAATGTAGGAAGGCTACGGAAAAGGATATATTTACAAAAGAGACTGCCAAAAGCCTGTGATTGAAAAAAATATAAATTAGTGGAACTCTGCTAAACCTGAGTTTTGTTTCATCAGGATACAGGAAAAAAAATGTGCTTAACCCAAAATATAAGGCTAGTCCACATTTGCTTATTCATACCCATTTTGCTTTCAGATCAGGGCCCACAGCAGGCTACTGTCACAGAAATCAACACTGCTGCCAGAGCATGTTCAGGTCCTTCTCAGCTACAAGATGATGACCAAAGAAGTCCTAAAGGTGAATATCTTCCAGAGTTAATGTAAAGTTTAAGTAATATATCAACTTGTTCTGGTTTTGGGATGGGGACAGTTTATTGCATGGAGCAGAATGGAGCTCTTGGCTTGCTCCCCTAAAACGATTTGCTACAACAGAGCCCAAAGAGGTGTCTGTGCTCATGGAGCAATGACTAAGCTTGGAGCAGGGGAGAAAAATCCTTGGGTCCAAGCACTCCAGCTCATGGGAATCAGATCCTCTTGTATGCAAGCCCTGGTTGTTCCTCCTTGGACTCAGAAGGTCCCATTTAAAGTCTCTCAAGAAGGAAACTGTTGACTTCCTAATTATGGAGGAACTCATTAATTAAATGATTCATGGATGAGTTTAAATTTATACAAGGTGGATATTAGAGCATCAGGCTTTGCATATGTCAAGAGAGCATGGCTGTTCTCAGAGCAACAAAACTTGTCTTGCACTATAAAAATTCTCCCCAAGAACACGCATGAATCTTGGCTGGCTCTGGATTGGTCAAAAATAAGTTTGTTTTCCAAAGTGAACTATTGAAGAGATTTAAGCTTAAAATTCTCACCTTTTGCAAACAAGGCAGTTACTGCAAGGTTTAACCTCAGAAATGTAGCATGTGGGTGGAGGAACCTATAGGTTTGCACACCATAAGGAATCAGATTTGACTATGATGAAATATGATGGTGACTCCATTTAGCTTCTGGAAAATAAAAGTTCTCTTTCAGACCTGCTGTGCTGCCTGAGTGGTGAGGTGCTGCTGACTTGTTTTCTCATCATCCCATGCATGGAAAAAAAATTTAAGAGATTTTAAAGGAAATTTGCATTGTTTCTTTTGGGAGGGTTTATGAAGCACAGACAGTGAGTTTATCCATTGCTCAGTGCTTGAGGAATTATATGCCAACAGCAACAAAGAAGATCTGCCAATGACATGAATCCACATAAGTTCTTGTCCAACCTGCTAAACTAAGTGTACTTTGGCTCATTCAGAGAGAAGAAAAACTGCCCTTCACTCACTTCTCACCAGAAGGGGAGCACAGGGTAGACACTGATTACAGAAGGGACCATTATGTCCATCTAGAACACTGCAGCATGTTTATTTATGCACTGGCTTATACTGGAACACGCAGAATTTGGTGCTGTTATGCCTTCTTGGAGCAAGACACCTGCTTGACTTTTCTGGATTTGCAGAATGGCCATCTTCTGTTGGAGTCTTAGATTCAAGTAAGTCCCTTCATTGCTCTCTGCACATTAAAGCTTAAGAGAGAGCTTGGAACAATTTGGGAATTACGAAGATGCAACACCAAGCATTCCTCCAGATTTCAGGTTTTCCTCCCAATATCCTGATTAGGTTCCAAGGCAGGCTGTTACTTTCTGACTGCCCACTCATCCCCCTGGTCATCTTCAATAGGTCTGCTCTGCTACCATTCCCAATGGCCAGAAGTCAAATCCCACTTATTTTCCACTCATGGGTCATTCATGAGGTGCTGTGTCAGCATACTGTATTTTATGGATATAGCTGTTAGGAAGGGGTGAATTAATGTAACTCCATCTCCAGTTCATCCAAAGATTGTCTAGGAAGGTCAAAAGTTCAATAAACCAAACCTGATGTGATTGAGTTTATTTCCTGCTTAGGAATGGGAGGAATTGAGAAGGCACAAGAAAGAAAAGAGAAATCCAATAAACGTTACAGTGAGAACAGCCAGGAGGGGGGTGGCAATGAGAAAAACAAACAGAGGCCACAACTAGAGGAAGGGAAAGGGAGAAACAGCAACAATAACAAAAGCAAGAAGAAAACAGGTTAGGAGGAATCTGAGAGGTGGACGAGGATCTCTTGGCCTCTTTCACAAGCTTCTGAAAACCAGCAGCCAGTGTGTGGCAATGGCACATCATTGTTTGGAGTTGTTTGCCAACCCTTTCATCTCGCCAGGCCAGTTCCCAGCTGGTAGGAATGCACCATACACATACAGCCCTCCTGGAAGCTTTGCTGTATGGTGAGATTCATACAAGTCCTAGGGCCTCGGGCATCATATCAGAAGAGGGGTGCTGCACACGGGCTAACGGTCTTTGTTTTGGATTCTTTTCTCCTTGCTATAGTAGCTCTTAAGGAACATGTCATATAAGATAGTGAGGTGAATTTATCCTGTAAGAAATAAGAGTTCTCAATGTACCAAAGTGGCCACTGCCAAAGGCTGGCTGTTTCTGAGAAAGAAGGTGCAAAATTTTATCAGTGCATAGAGAAATATGGTCTTCACATGAAGGACAACATAAATTGAAGGGATCCATACGTTTGGTGGGTGGTCAAGAGGGAATCTCTTGGGGAAAATCTGAGCACTTGTTTTGCATGAAATAACAGAGACTTCATCTCTTTCCATGATCTGTGTCCCTGACATGAGTAGACTTTTTGCTCCTCTTCCCTATTGCAGCATAGGCTGGATTTCTCCATAGTGGAGACATCTACTCCTTCCTCTTCCCTATCCACATATATGGAGGGTTTACAGTCGCATGCCCCAAATTATTTTGCTCTGGGTGCTTCCACAGGCTTCCAGCATTGGACTTTCCCCAACAGCCCCTTATTTGTGCCTTCCTCCCCCAGCAATAATTTTATAAATGGTGGCTCTACTCTACAAACATGCACACCCTCCAGACTGGAGCATTTTCTATCAACCTATGACTTATTCCTTCTTGGTCTTCCATAGCTTCTTTTTGAACCTCTCCCTCTCCTTTCCTTGGGAATCTTGTTCTTTGCTTGCAAGAAGAGCGCCAAGCCAGGCTTCCCTACCTTCTTCAACCTGTTAGCCTTAAGTCTATTCTGAACAGACCAAAAAGAGAAATGGGTTATTTTGCACTGCAACTCACCCTATCTTGGCCCCAAATGAGTGCAAGATCTGCTTGAAAAAGTTGTCCTTCAGGAGCTCATGATAAACTCCAAGGCTGTATTTCATACAGCAAAGCAACCAGAAAACAAAACAAGACAGAAGAGGAGTTGCAAGGTTATCATTACCTTCAGTTGCTTTGTCTAGTGCTTAGCTCTTCCTGTTTCCTTGTTGACTTGTTTCCAGCAACATGTCCCTTTTGAATCACAGGCTTCATTTAGGTTGAATGTGTCTACCTCCAGTAAACTCTGGCTGCTTCTTGGGTTTATGAGGTGGGGTGGTTGATCATAAAAAGAAAGCATGTTTTGTCATGTGCGACAGTTTTAAAGAGGTTACAGTATGTAGGCATGTGTGCCTTTTAGGTGGAACAAAGGCTTTACGACCCTCACATCGTATGTGGTAAAGCCCAACCTATAGCCTCCCCCATGTTCTCATGCGACCTTGGATCTTTATTGTTTCTCAGAATGGATCCTTTATAGACTCCAGATGGAAAGTGTAAAATTAATAACCCCTGGTTGGCAAACGCCCATATGTTTTCCACCTCCTTCAGAGATACAATTTGTTTATAGTGACATTTATTTAATGCAAATTAACATATAAATGAAGATACATGGCTCTTCCTAGAGACCTGTAGAAACTGTTTTGCACCACGGTAGAGGCAGTGCTCTTAAAGTGTACCATGTGCAAAGTCTTTGGTGGGGTGCTTATAAAACAAACCAAAACATTTTGCTGGAGCATCTTGGAGCCTCCTGAAGCCTCCTTTCCAGTTCCTGGATAAGAGAGTGATGAGACACCTGAAGAGATTGATATTTTCTAGCATTTCATCCAACAAGAGGAAGAAATTTCTTGTGCTTGAGACGACAGCAGAGAATACAGCATAGCCAGGTGCTCCACTGTGCCATGTGCTGCCATGCCCTACAGAAAGAGGCTTCCAAGTCTCTGCAGGCAAAGGGATTTGAGTATATCAGGGGCTGGAACAAAGAAAGGCTAAAAGTGACATACCAGGAATGCATATAAAAAAGCCCAGTGCAGTAACCTCAACAGAGCTCTTCTTGCATGCAGTGCACACAGTGCCTTTTCTGTGCAAGGTGCCTTCTTTTCCCTATTGGGGAACAGCTTGCACTTGCAAAGGAGATCACGGGGAATGGTTCTTGGGCAGTAAACACATTTCTCCTCACTGCAGTAGCACCACTAGGAAATGAGAAAACACAAATCTCATCACCAATTTTCAGATTTTATTGTAAAGTAAGTTAATTTTTGTTTTGCTTTGGTAGGGCTTATTTTTGTTTGTTTGTTTGTTTGTTTGTTTGGCCTTGCCTGTAACTCTTCTTTCATTCTCAAGACAAGTCAAAACATTTATTTACAAAAAAAAAAACAAAACAAAAAAAAATCCTGGCCTAAAATTGCAAGGAGAGACAGTTTTGTCCTGCTCAAGATAATCCAAGTTTCTGGAAAAAACAGAAAAATACAAACAAAAACTCAACCAATCAAACACACACACACAGAAAGTATCTTTACTCGCCAGGTTTATTTGTGGCATTCAGTCATTTCAAAATTTTGACCTTTTTTTCTTATTTTTAACTAGGAAGAATTTCTCCAGCCTCCTGCAAAGACCATTTTCTTTAACAATATATACAGAGCTGGCTTGGGAGGTGCTAATTACTTTTTATCTAAATGGACTGTTTCTCCTTAGACCGCTAGAGCTCTCCATGGTGGAAGGAATACAATACATTATCAGTGAACGAGATACATGTGTACAAAGGGTATTTACTTGTAGGAGGTTAAAGATATCATACAAAGAAACCCAGCCTTGCAAGGGTACCCTGTTAACTAGTGATGGATGAACTGAAAAAAAAAATTTTGAAAGCGGTTTCCTGATAAGACCTTCCAGGCCTTATCTGAACCTACTGGTCCCTCCTCAAGGTGGAACTAGCAAGACTTGCCTTCAGAACCTGCTGCTTTTGACAGGGTCACGAGGGGAACATGGTGTTCATGAGATCTCAGTCCGAAGTGGGGAGTTTGGAGATGGCACGCACAAGCAGACAGGTCCAAGGCACAAGCGATAGGAGGGCTCAGCCAAGACAAGTGAATATGTCTCATGAGCATTACTCTGCTTTGGTTTAAACTATTAGTGTTTCTTTACTCTGAAAGGAACAGCTACCATCGCCACAGACCATGGTAAATTTTATCATCAGTCTTGACCGGGGCCTTTTGGGAAACCTCTTCTGGTCTATCTTCACATACTTGTCTGTCTTCAGTGTATTTAATGAATGAATGTATCAAAATAGACTGGTGCCAGACCTGTCTGCACCTCCTTTGGATCTCACGGCACTTGAGTTGCTTGGTGCAAAATGAACAGAAAATGAACTAAGAAGGAGTTCTGGTCTGGTCTGGTCTGGTCTGGTCTGCCCTATTTCATATCAAAAGTCATTGTTAAGCTCAATCAACACTGTGTGACCTGAAATTTCTGTAAGAGCCTGGCTGAGGACCAGAGGCAGCCACTAGCAGAAGATCCCCACACATGGGATTCCCCGGATCTTAGCATGCAGGATCCCAGTACACCTGCTCACCAGGTCCATCAGGGCAGGGGACTGGAGATTCATGCGGCTTCTGCCCTGGAGTGAGTGATTTGCTAGGACTTTGGCAAGGGATAAGTTCTCCAGGCCCAGGACCTGCGGTACACAAGGCAAATTAAACCAGTACGAGCCACAAGAAATCGACCCATGGAGCAATTCTGTGTCTTTTAAACTCATTCTTTTTTCAAGGAATGAGTTTAGCTGCAGTTACAGAGCTGCAGTTGTGCATAAACCACATCTTACTGAAACAAACCACACAGCTCCTCGTAAAGCCTGGACTTGCTTGAGGGCCTTTGGGGTCAGGGTTTGCCTTGGTCTCAGGAAATCACTTTGTCCTTACTTTAGGGTATGGCAGAACATTGTCTTCACAAATAATTTTGGTGCTTTAAGATGTCCTTTTCCGCTGCAACCTACAGTGGAGGTTTCCTATTCTTGATGTAATGCCAAAGGAGATTGGCGAAAGGCAGTTGATCCAGTTTCATTCTGTGTGGTGGTAGCAGAGGGGCAGAATGGGGAACCTGGCACGGTTACAACTCAAAAAGCCACAGCTAGATCCTATTTGTCCGTCAATGACCTTAGTTAAACCAGTGCAAGTTTCTCAATTCAGAGCCAGCCTAAGCCTCTAAAAACTGTTGACTTTCCAGAAAAGCAGGAAGTAGGTAAACATGGCAATTGGCCGCTCTTTCTACTGACCACATGTCACCATAATGCAGGGGAAAAATTCTATTAGGTTTTTATTTAACATGAATTTGAATATATTCCAGGTCACCGATCACATAAGCAATCATGATATGGGTAATAAAGAAGTTCCTACCATACCTTTATTTACTTTCTACCTGTAATAAATCTTTATCACACACTGTGTTGATTGCAGTGGTATCACTTCCTTTTTTTCCCCTTGCCTTTTACAGCACAGAGCAAAAATAACTCAGTGCATCTGGGAGCACACCCCAAACCCTTGGCTTTTCTAGCGCTGCTGAAGAATAGCTTGGGATGAAAGAGCACTCTGGGTCACCATTACTTAACAAAAGGCTGCTGATGACATTGTGGCAGGCAGGCCAGAGAGATGTTGCAATACCCAAGGTGACTTTCCCTGGATGAAGAATCTGTCCGCTGAAAAGACCATAACAAACCTGTGAGTGTTGTGTCGGCAGCTGCTGAACTCAGTGCAGTGCATGAGCTTATGCAGAAATCTTTCTTTGCAGAGGCAGGAAAAAAGATCATCAATGAAGTCCACAGAGCCTGCTTACAGAGCAGCACTCAGCCTTGCTTGCAGAGCTGGGCAGAGGGAGGTTCCTCCAACGCCCTGCAGGTAACTAAGTCTTTATATTCTGCTATGCCCAGCAGATCCAGGCAAGAGGATTTTACTCCTTTATATCTTGCAAGTCAAGAATCAAAACACATGCACAAAAAAAAAAAAAGAAACTTTTTAATGTTGGCAAGGAATATGCTAGATCCCTACTCTTTCTGATTTGAGTTGATTTAATCACTGCCCTGTTAGAAATGCACATCTTCATTTCCTGTTTATCAGGCAGTTGTCTTGTTGAAGTTGCCTTCAGTTACCAGTCTTTGGTTCTTGTGCTCCTGCGTTTGAGATTAAGGAGCCTGCTTTACTGTTATCTCATTTTCCTGTGTGGAAATGCCCTGTTTACCTTGTAGCCTCCTGCAAGCTCAACAGAATAAGCTCCTTACCATTCATCTCCTAAGGTGTGTCCATCCCTGGTTGCAGAGGCTTGCCTCTGGATCCTCTCCAGTTTCTCCGTGTCCTTTCTGAAGTGCAGATCCCGGGACCAGGGAGAACATTCCCCATAGTGTCATGGGACTCGCTATGTAATCCTACTTCTATTCGCACTTCCAAAGCTCACACACCACCCCGCAAGAACGAAGTGCTGCAGGAACTACACCCAGCTTACAGCAGGTACTGACATAGGCAGGCAAGTCCCTTCACATGTGCCCAGAAATGAAAAACAGCCACACAACGATCTGCTGTGTCTTTACCAGGGGTTAAAAGCTCTTTTGTTTATTTGTTTGCTTGTTTCCTTTTGCTCATTTTGTTTTTGATTTTTGCTGAGGAGGATGGCGGCTTGTGTTATCTCTTTCTACCCTTTGGAGAATGGGCTTTGTGAAGAAGTCATGTTTGACAACCTGCATTTGAGAGGGTGCTGTGATTCACATTGGATTTATGCTGCAGGTTGCAGGGCTCGGAGACCTCTCTGGAGCCCCCAAGGGCATCCCTTGCCAGCAAGATGCTACTTAGAGGCCTCAGACAGCTCTGCACTTGGAGAAGCACGCTGTCTGTGAACAGTGTGGACCCAGTCATATGCCCGAGCTGGCACGTCCTGCAGGATTTGAGATGGCTGGAGCAAGGTCAGCTCAGAGTTTTCCATGCTCAAGACAGAAATCATTTCTAACGTGTATAACCCATGGGTGAAGGGATATTTAACTAGATCTGCAGCGATCACAAGTGGCTCCCAAATGAGCCATGAGGTCAAGGCCGGCAGATGGGGCATTACTCTAGCTAGGAGTGAGCCAGATGTGTTGTTTTGATACCTCTTCCGTCAGGGAAACAGGTCTCGAAAGGGATGTTTCCCTGCCCTGGGAGCTGGAGCTACTTTGGGGCTGCTGAGCCACAACACCGTGCTCTCGTTCTGGATTTCTTGTTGCCACACTCCCATCCATCCTTGGAGGTTTCCAATTCGTGTGCCTAGCTGCACATAATTCTTTGAGAATAAGCTATTTGGGCTGGTTGAGATTTGTTCAAAACCCAGGCAGTCCCTGGGCATCTTTCCATGGACTCCAGTAGCTTCGGTTGAAGATGAAAATGAGATCAAACTTTGCATTGCTGGCGCTTTTTCCAGGAACAATAGAATCTCCTGCCTAGTAGCCATGCTCTCTAAAGTCTTTGCAGATACACTTTCTATTGAACATATTGTTTTTAAATACTTCTAAATTAAGGTGAAAAAGGAGCATCTTTACAAGTTAAAACTTTTATCTCACTTACAGATAAAAATTGAACTACAAGTGCTTGCTTGATCTTGAAAGGAAAAGCCCCATTCCTTCAACACAGAATTAAATGTGAAGAGGAAAAGCTCAATTTTCATTTCTCGATTTTTTTTTAATTCCAAGTCTGGTAAGAACTTGGACTCCTAAGGAATTCTGAGGACCCTGAGGTCCCAACATTGTTGTCCAGGTCTTCTGGCCTCTGTAAACCAATAACTAAGTAGCCTACTGAGGCCTTCTCTTCACTTGCCTAACTTGGTAAAAAGTCTCTTATTTACTCACAAAGGGAGCCCAGATAGAGTTGTCCCAGGCAGCAAGTGGTTGTCTCTCCTGTGTCTTTTGAGTCCTGGCACCACTGCAATCAGTGCAGACAGAGTCCTAAGTACATGGTAAGAAATAAGCTACCGTGCAAGAGAAAGCCAAGAAAATCCTACTCAGAGTTCCAAAACCATGAGAAATCTGAGGAGAAAGCGGTGATATTCAAAATGACAACTAGTAACCATTCTGCAAGAGAGAAATTTGGGATCTTATTTGTCTTTGCCTAATGCTAGGGATTATTAACCTGCAATCGTTCTTAGGAACTGATCATCAAAATGGTTTTATAAAAGATCCAAGAGAGACAGCTATGCTAGGGGAAATCCAATGTCCTCTTTTTGGGAAGAAAATCAAGTATTACTCAACTGGGAGAACTTTTCCTTCATGTAAAACCAAAACAGTGGATCAAAGGGAAATATATTCAATATAGTTTCAGAATCTGTCTGACAAAGCAGAGGTTTTATGGAGGTAAAAAGAACTTGGCATCAATTTCTATCAAAAATTCAGAGAAATCAGGTCATAACAATATCAGAATAATGTTTATTAGAACGTGACATTCTTGTTTAATGGTTAGAAGCAGGCTGAAAATGAATGGATGTGCCATTTCAATACTATGAAAGATTAAAAATACATGGTGCTTGGATGAGTAATGGTAATAGGTTTCTTTGTGGTGGGCACTGGAATATGTAGCAGTAAGATGAAATTTGCACTAAGTGTACTTATGTTTATCTTTAAACATTTCTCTTTAGCCTTTCAGAACACAAAAATAAAGGGATATTCACTGTCGCTAGATGGAAATGGGCATATAGTGAATAATATTTTTCCTGTGCTACAACTTGTAAAAGTAATTAATTAATTAATTAGTAATTTAATTTTAAATGATTATTAATCAATTCTAAAGCTTGGTGTAATACATAAA
>JAVCKT010022750.1:0-15358 GCA_032273925.1 Rhynchotus rufescens
CCGCCGCCCGGCTCCCGCGCCGGCGTTCGGGGGTGTGGTGGCTCCACTCGAGGCGCCGGCGCCGCGGGGAGCAGGGGGCAGCGGCCGCGGGGCCCCCGCGATGGGACGGGCGGCTTCGTTTGCACCCTCGGAAAGGGGAAGTGGCGACAGGGCCGGGCCGGAGCGGCCCCGCTGAGCGGCCGTTGCCTGCGGCGGCAGCGCCGTCCGGAGCGAGCGCCGGGGCCGCTCGTCGCGGAGATGCCACCGGCCTGCGGGGTGAGTGTCCTCGGCGCCAGCTCATCCCGCGGCGGCTCCTCTTGCGTGCGGCCTCGCGGCGAAGCGGCCAGCCCGCAAGGAGAAGGATGAGGGGCTGGCTGTGCTTGGGCTGCCCCGCCGCGTGTGTTTGAGGGCAAAACGGGTCCCCTGGGAGCCCAAACGCGGCCTCCGCAGCCCCGCCGAGGGCTGCCTTGGGGCTGCTCCCAAACAGAAGGGGGAAGCCCGGACGAGGAGGGCGAATTTGGGCAGTTTGGAGGCGGCCTCCGTGCGCGTGAGAGCGCAGAGGGGCTGGGAAGCACCGGAGAAAGGTGCTTGCCGAGGAGGAGCAGCTGCCGAGAGCCGCGCAGGGACGGGGCCTGTGGCCGGACCGTGGGCCGCTCGGAACCGCCGCTTGGCCGGGCTGGGCGGTACCGGCCTCAGGGTGACACCCGCTCGGGCTGACGGGCGACAGTCACCAGCAGGACGCGGAGGTGCCGCTGGAGCGGGGGCCGCTGTGCGACGCGTCAACGGCTCCGGTTCTGCCCCCGGCGCCAGCCCGGACCGGGGCCGGGGGGGTGCTCAGGGCGCCGGCGCCGCCGATCCGCAGGCCGCGTCGTAGGAAGCCCCTGACCCGCTCCCAGGTGGGAACCGGAGACCAGGAATTTCTCCCTGGCTACGGCTTCCATCAGCTGATGCTTCTGACACAACACTTGGCTCCTCCACTCCCGCCTTGGCAGCCCCTGGGCTGCAGCCGGCGGCGCTGCCGGAGTCCGCGCTGCGCTCTGCCCCGCTCGGCGCCCGCCGCGCCGCCGCTGCCGCCGCCGGGGGGGCTCCCCGATGTCCGACTCGCTGCTGAACCACTCGTGGCCGTCGTTCTCCAAGCGCTGGAGGAAGAGATGGACCTTGAAGCGAGGTGAGGGACGCGGGGCGGCAGCGCGAGGGGCCCGGGCTGCTCCTCGCCGCGGGGCCGCCCTCGACGCCACTTCTGCCCTGCCGCGGGTTTCCGAGCGCTCCGGGGCGCTGCCTGACGGGTTGAGCGTCACGCTGGGTTTTGCAATAGATTGCGCTGCTGGAGGCGCCCGGTTCCGCGGGCAGCGCCTCGGGCGACAGGGACAGGGACAGGGAGGGCAGCGCGGGCACCAAGAGGTGCCCTTGGAGGGGTCGCGGGGGCCCCAGGCTCATTCCCACCGCGCTGCCCCGTCCCCGTCCGCCTGCTCCCGATGGGGCCTCTGCTCCGCGGGCACGAAAAGGCCCCCGAGCCCAGGCCCCCGGGCGTGATAAGGCAGCAGCTCCTGCTTATCTGTGTGCCCGGCCGCGCGAACAGCCGGACGGCGCCTGCTGAGCGCCACCGGCCCGTCCCGCTGCCCTGGGCCCCTGCCCGGCGGGATGCCAGGGGCTGAGGGCGCCGGGCTGCAGCCCGCGCTGGGCTCCTGCGTTTGGGCTCTGCTCCGCGACACTCCTGGTGTTTCCTCGGAGTTGCCTACTGGGAAGGGCCCCGATGCTCCTATGTTTTCTTCCTCCTGGGATTGTTCCGCGGGGAGGGCTCGGTGCTCCGGGTGCCGCCCGCGCTCAGGTGCCGCCGCATCCCGCACCGTGCGGCAGCGCGGCGTGAGGAAGGGGCCGCGAGGAAGGGGCCGCTCGGGCCTCGCCGAGGACGGAGCAGCCGCCTGGGCCACGGGCCCCACGGCGCCGAAAGCCCCGCGCCGCTGCCCGCCCGTCCCGCGCGGTCACTGCTGGTCACTGCGTCCTCGTCCTGCCCCGGCCTCGGCCTGCTCGGCCCGCCGGGAAGGCGGTGCCGCCGCGGAGCCGCCGGCAGCGCTTCCTGCGCCTCGGGAACCGCTCCGAGGAGGCTCCCTGCCGCGATCACCTTTTATGGTCCCCGGGCAGAGGCGAGTTAAGCAACGGCGGCACCCGCTCTGCTTAATGTTCCCCCGCGGCAAGCGGAGCGCGCGCTCTTGAGAGCGTCACGTTGCCGCGCGGCCGCCAGCCCGGGCTCAGGAGCAGCGAGCGCTGCCGTCCCGAGGGCAGAGATGCCCCGTGCCAAGCTTCAGCTCCAGCAGCCTCAAGAGGCCCTTGGCGGCCGCCTGGCTCGCGGGCACGGGGACATTGGCCCACGCCGACCTCTCCTCGCTCATCCTGCGTGAACCTCACAGCGTTCCCGTGCCACGGGGAGCTCCGCGTCCCCTTGCCGGCCGGTCGCACATTGCCTGAAACGGTCCCCGCACCGCTCGGCGCTCCCTGATTTATCGGCGGCCGGGCGGCACGCGAGCCGCTCCGCGGGGCGGCGCAGAGGCCCGTGCCGTGCTCCAGCCCTGCAGCCTCCCGGGCTCCCGGGAGCAGCCAGTCTCCTTTCGCTCCCTTCCTCGGACATCACGTGCATGAGGGGAAGCAAAATGCACCTTCGTGCCCGGACCTCGCCGGCCTCCCGGAGGCTGCTTCTCCCGTGTCTCCGCTCCAGGCTCTTTGCAGGGATTTAGTGACTTTATTCTCTGCCGGCATCTGGGGCTGCCCGTCTTTTTGCAAGCTCATGGCCAAGCCTGGCCTTGTTAAACTGCTCGTTCGTTGCAAAACGCTGATTTTTTGATTACAGAGCAGAGCCGTTCTGGTGCAGCCGAGGAAAATAGGTGCCATGAAGCAGTCTGCTGAGCCCCTGGGTTTGGTGTTAGGGACAAACGCGGATAGGATTCCCAGGCAGGAATTCCAACTCTGCCGCTTCCCTAGCTAAGCTGTTTAAATTTTCGCTGCTCTTAGTTAGAAAAGCCCTAATTAAAACAGCACCGTTACGGAGTGCTTCCTTTCGTGCGCTATTTACAGCCCCTCACGTTAAACTCCCGCACACATTGAACCTCCCCAAACCTCCTTCCAGCACGAGCCGCGGCCTCGGCAGCGCGGGCCACGTTCGCAGCCCTCCCCGCGCCTTTGCTGCCTTTCCCTCCCTGGCACCAGCTATTTCTGGCTGCAGCACGTGGCATTCAACCCCCAGCAGGACCGGCTGCTTCCAGGAGGGTGTTTTTAGCTGTATTTTACTCACATTCATGTTTTCGGCTGTGATTTTTCCACAGTAGGATGGGTTTCTAGCAGTTTTATCTTACCCCATTGGGTAGACGTGGGGTCTGGCTGTCTGTGGTTCTTGGCATCTTCAGACTCCTTCTCTTGAGGTCTTCAAAACCCACCTGGATGCCGCCCTGTGCTCTGGGTGTCCCTGCTGGAGCAGGGGGTTGGACTGGATGATCCCTAGAGGTCCCTTCCAACCTCAACCATCCTGTGACCTGCGATTCTCTCAGTGCCCGCGGCGCTGCCCACAGCAGCCTTGGGGCAGCCCGTCCTGCCCGCGCCCCCTCCTTGTCCTGCACCCAGCGGGGCCACTGAACCCCTTCCCTGCAGCGTGGAGCTTGTGCCCCCCGGCCTCACCCCGCAGCCCCTCGGACTCCGTGAGCGCCCAGGCTGCGAGCCCGGCTGCGGCGGCAGCCGG
Organism: Rhynchotus rufescens; assembly: GCA_032273925.1. NCBI lineage: Eukaryota > Metazoa > Chordata > Aves > Tinamiformes > Tinamidae > Rhynchotus > Rhynchotus rufescens. Next base: position 3,707 of record JAVCKT010022750.1, read on the forward strand.
CAAGTGAGGGCCTGGAGGCTGCAGCGCAGGAACCTCCCTCGCAGGCTGCACCGGTGGCCACGTGCGCCCCGAGGCGCCTGAGCGCCGCGCCGGAGCGGCTCGGACACCTCTGGCCTTCCTCCCTGCTCTCAGAGCGGGCTTCGGGAGAGCTGTGGGCTATCCTGCCCGCTGCCACATGCCCACGGACAGAGCGGGAAGCAGGATGCTGTGCACGGAGCGGGAAGTGGGATGCTGCACATGGAGCGGGAAGCGGGATGCTGTGCACGGAGCAGGAAGCGGGATGCTGCACACGGAGTGGGAAGCAGGATGCTGCACATGGAGCGGGAAGCGGGATGCTGCGCATGGAGCGGGAAGCGGGATGCTACTGACACCCAGTGGCTCCGAGCATCTCGCATGCGCGGGGGCCGCGTCCCCACTGCTGGGCCCTGCCTCGCCCGGGGACCGGGCAGCGCCGGGGGACTGGAGCGCCCTGTCGCCTGTGGGTGACATGCGCAGCCTGAGGGTGGCCCCGCACACGGCCCTGTTTTACGGTGTGGCAAACAGGGTACAGATCCTGGGGTGGCGAGGGGGAACCCTGGAGGTTGGGCCCCGTGTCCAGCACCGCAGAGCCAGCCTGGTGCCACGGGCCGGGCCAGGAGAGGCCGTGCAGCTCCTACCTGCATCTCAGCCACAGCCGCCACAGAATTCTCTCCTGCACACCAGTCCGTGCCCAATAAATGCCCTAAGTTGCCACAGAGGTGCTGGGGAGTGGGAGCAGAGATGCTGGGTTCAGTTTGCTCCGAGATGTTCTAGTTACCGCTGTCCAAATCCCCCTGCGCTCCCGTCATGAGCTCTGATCCGGCAGGTCACGGATCCGCAGGGCAAGCGCTGGGATTTGGGATCATGCTAGGGTAGCTCTGCTCACAAACACTGTGACTCTGGGCGATGAGGCCGGGTGGAACTGGAAGGGGATTACGCCAACGGAGGAACTGCCACTCACATGGCAGGTAACGGCCCTCTATGCAGGAGCTATTCTAGAGCAAAAGTGGGTCCTTTCAGGCTGCTCTGCACCTCATTTCAGCCCCAAAGTTCAGCGAGTAAACAAACAGCAAGAAAAAATAACAACAAAATGCTCTGCACTGGCACCCCGCAGTGCCGAGCCAGAGAAGATCCAGCCTCTGACCCGAGGAACGGAGCAGGTAAGATGGACACAGAATGCAATAAGGAAAGGGCTCAGGAGCAGCATTTCATTGCTGCGAAACACAGACATCTCCTTGCAGCCCTTCACGCTGAAAGCTCTTGTGTGAGCTGGGCAGAGCACCCAGAGGCCACGGAAACAGAAACGCAGTTTTGCTCGTGTGTTTTTATCCTGTGCTGCATGCAGGGGCTGCGGCTGCGAGCAGGAGAGCGGCCGGTTTTGCCTCTCCTCTCCTGGGCTAAGGGGCCAGGGGAGCCTCCGTGTGCCAGGATGTGGGAAGGACTCAGCGGTGTCCGGGCAGTGCAGGCGAATGCACTAGATAAATTAATGCATCATCTTCCTCTGTAATTTCTCAGCCCGAATGAGCCTTGTTGGCACACACCGTGTGCACGCGCATCCCGCTCTGGAAACAAACGGGCTCATTCTGCCCGGGTCTGTCCTCACTGCTGTGGGCGCGGGCAGCGGATCCATGTCTGCTCCATCAGGCAAAGGCGAGTGGCCGCTCCGCAGCAAGGCTCCGCAGGGACCACGCGTGGGTGTCTCGCTGCCCCACGGAGCACACGGAGAAGGGAAGGAGGTGCCCATCTGCTTCGCAGCCCCACACGTGTGTAAGCGCTGGTGCCTCTGCAGCAGCTGCAGATGATGAGAGCAGCCTTCCTCACGGCAGGTCTCTCCATGGCCCTTGGCACAGGGTGCATTCGGGGTGGGGAAAAGCTGCGTTTCCCGCGCTCACTGCTGCCTTAGCCCCTGGGCCTCTGCTCCTCGCCACAGCCTCTGCAGCCCAGCTCAGCACCGCTCAAACACCAACATCCTGAGCTGCCCTCCAGCTGCTCCCAGCTCGGGGCATTAATAAAGAGCTCTGCCTCATCTTCCTGCTCTTCCCAGCTTGACATTTTCTCAGAATCCCTATTTCTTCAGCTTGTTTTGCTCCCTGCAAATGCACTAAAAGTCCTTGCTCCCCTTTCTTTTGCACAAATTCCTTTTCTCGTACACGCTGTCTTGGAAAGCGCTCAAGGAGGAGCAGAAAAACCCCAGCCTGGACTCATCTCCGCCCGGCTGCTTCCCTGCGCTTCCCATGCACATGCACTTTTGCTCCCAAGCAGAGGCAAAAGCGGGAAGCTGCCAGGAACTCCATGGGGAGCCCTCCTCACCCCGGAACACCCGGCACGGTGCTGCCTGCGCAGGGACACGGGCTCTGTCCTACCTGCTGCCTCCCGCCAGCAGGAGGGCCAAGGGTAACTGCCCCTGGCTGCTGGACCCCGTATTTTGGACTGGGAAAGTGGTGATCTGCAGCCCAGGGCATGATACACGGCAGGGAAGCGCGCAGGAGCACGCTGCTATCTGCCCACGCCATGGGAGAGTCTAATGAGCAAATTAATTTTGCTCTCAGCCGCGTGCAACGTGCATTCAGAAGCCTGGAAATAAACGCCTCCCTCTCCTAATTTATTGCATCCCCTCGGATTTGTCAGCCACGCCACCGCACAGGTGCCGTCGCTCCGTCTCCTCCTCTGACCAGGCCCTCCATCTCCCATCACGGTGCAGAAAAAGATGCTCCCAGTCCAAGTGGCCACACGGGGCCACACGCAGCCCCTGCCCAGCTCCCCCTGCACCGTAGGGACCCACAGCTGCTCCTGGATCACCTCTGCGGCCCAAAACCACCTCCCTCCTCCTCACAGCACAATCTCGTTTCAAAATTTCCCTCTGAAATGTATTTCTGCCCGTTTTCTCCTATGACAAGTTTATATTTAAGCTTCTGTATATTTCTGTCTCTTCCTCCCTCCATGGCGCTCTTCACTGGGATATTTATAGGGAGGGAGTAATCCTCTTCCCACTCAACTTCTGGTTTGCCCTGCTTAATAAGCCCAAAGTCTCACAGCAAAACATGCCTCTCGCTGCTCTCGCCAGCCCTTTTCCTGTCGCTCCCCTTTTTGGATGCTTCCTAGTATCCAAATCCACATCCGCTTCCCAGCCCAGCCTCAGCCTGGCTGTGCTCTGTGAACCTGAAGCTAGCTGGATCAGGTCAGGAAGAGCTCCCCTACAATATTCCTATATGTATATTTTTATATATATGTGTGTGTGTTCCCAGTAGGCATGAAAGCCAAGCTCTAAGCCCAGCACATTTTCAGGCACTTCTTTGCCTCCTTCAACGCAGTTTTGCTCTGCATTTGGTTCTCTGAAAGGCAATTAGAGCCATTAAGAGTAGTGCCACTGTTAAAAAAGCACCATTTAAAGTTTTTTCTTCTGTGGCAGACTTAGAAAGCAGAGTAGCAGCAAAATGGTTAAGTGTAAAGGAATGGGGCAGAACTGGCATCTGCAGCCCCCCATAATGAGGGACCACGAGCAGCCCCCCGGAACAACCCTGCTCACTTAAATGTCCCGGCCACACAACCGCTCCGGAAGGCAGGAAGATCTTTAGGAAGGAATAATTGTCAGAATTTGCAAAACCCATTTTTTTTCCCATTGGCTCTGCAAATCCATTTTAGAATTTGTAAATTTGTTCTAGGATTAGATTAATGGGTTTCATGATTTATAAACCTTTTCTTCTCTCTCCCCCTCCCCCTGACTTGGGAAGCAATCAAAGAGTGTAGCTCACTGCAGGTTTTAAAAGTAATAAGTTCTCAATTACAGTCTTGCTGCTGAGACGTCCTAGAAGGTTTTGGGTTGTAAGAGGGGGAAATCTCCCATCCAGAACATCAAGATATCACACGGCTGTGCCCCCCTTACAAACCAGACAGATTCTGAGCAATATTAGACCCAATCCCAATGCTTGCTAGGAATCACCTTCCTGACAGAAAGTGCGAGTTACATTCAGCAGAGAAAGCCAGCGAGGAACCGAGGCTTTGCTCTGAACCACCTACAAACACAGTTACTGCCACACGGGCAGACAGCATCTACCTCTGCCTAGGAAAAGCAGGAGAACAGGGACAGCGTCGTGTGCTAAATCCAGAATATCTCACAAACCTCCCCATGTTCTGCTCAGGGATGTCCTACGCCAGTAATGGCAGGTAGATATCCATCAGCTCTTGAGGGATTTGTCTTCTCTGTCCATGACCAGCTGTGCCTTGAGAAAGGTCCTCTCCTTTGTGCCTAAGGGCACCAGGGAGCCTGTTCTCCTCACACTGACGTCTGCCTTTGGTGTCTGCAGCTCTGCTGAGCATCCCTCTCTGCCCTCAGATCCCCATGGAATCAACAGGACATCAAGACACGAGAGCCACAGTGAACGTTAACTCACTCTGAGACACAATCTTGGCAAACCTGAAGCAAATCGTTTATCAGGCTCCAGTAAAAGGTCCCACTGAGTCGCTCCAAAGACACTGTCTCAGCTCCACTTTGCTCAGTGTCCACGTTTCTCCCAGCTTGGGCTGATGTATTCTTAATTAGCATCTTAATGTGAAGAGCATATGCAATGAAGCATGAAAAGAAAATCCCCATCATTTAAATTCATTAACAGGCATTGAAAGTCTTCAATGCAGAGGTGGAATTAACTCTGAACTCCTTCTGAGAGACCAGCTGTGCTCACTAAACTGTGGTGGCTGTTGCTGCATTGGCTTATTTATCTAGCTGCTTCTGAGACGTTTGCTCCCCTAGATGACTCCAGACTGCCCTCACCGTGTCCCCGGGGCGTCTGTGCCCACGTGCACACACGAGTGTCACCATGGCCATGGCTGCAACGGCAGGTACGCCAGCACTCTTCACATGCTGCTCATGGAAACTCTGCCGGCGCACCCCTGCTAAGGATGTTTACCCGTCGTGTTTGCCTCCAAAATTACCTTCTCTCCAGTATTTGCTCTTCTTCTTATCCTTGCATTGGAGAATATCTCCAGCAGCTACTGGATCTCCATACGTAACCCCACAGCTGCAATGACTTTAAGGCGACGGATGGAGATGCCGTGCGGATGCCCGGGCATGGAGCATCCCCCCGTGATCCACGTGTATGATCCACATCTGCCTGGCTCCAGCGGTGCCAGATGTGTGTGGGATGTGTCCGACAAGGCGGAGGGAGCAGGGAATGGCAGCAGGCCTGCCCTGCTCGGAGAGGAGGGAGGATGGATGAGCGGTGCCGACACGTGCCCAGGGCGAGACGGGGCTGAGCGAGGCGCGGGCCCCGCTCTGCTGCTGAGGTCTTCGCTCCGTCCTGCATGTTTTGCTGCAGACAAATTTGCAGAACCGAAGAGGCAAAGGAATCCGATTAAGCAATTCTAGAGCAGTCACAGGGAAAGTCTCATTTACAGGAGGAATCCTGCTTGAAAGGAAAATGGGGTTATACCCTGGAGCAGACTAGCCTGTGTTTGGAGCTTTGTGAATATCTCTCACTCAGCTAAGGAGCAGTTTTATAAGTGAAACCCAAATTACCTGTTCAAAAAAGAATCAAATCTCCTCATAAAGGTTTGAGTGAGTTTCAGGAAATTTGCTCCAGGTTCTATCTGAATTCAGTGCACACACTTTTGGCGTTCCTAAGCTGCATCTGTAGAAGGAGAAAGCAAGAGGATAAATCCAGAAAATCCATGGAAATGCCAAGTTGTCCACATGTCTGTATTCTGGGAGGTCAGTCTTTACAGGCAAGTTACATCAAGTTACACATCATCTTTCTGCTGGTTTTGCTGCATGAGGAATGACAGGAGCGTCGGAAGAAGGCAGTGACTTGAGGCTCTTTCAGCCACTTTTAATAGATGATATAAATGACTTTCTTCCTCTCTGCCAGAAGATTTTTAAATTGCGTTTCAAAGATATCTTATGTTTCCAGAACAGCAAAATAAAACCTTTTCCATTTGAAACACTACTTTAAGTTCACATGTACCTTAAATTAATCTTTAAAATACTTCTAGGAGTGGGGAAAATGAGCCTAAACCAAACCAAAGAGGAAATTATTTTAGTCTGAGTTTTACAAACTCCTTCATTTATTTCAAAGGCTTTGCAAGGTGGAGAAGGCTGCTGTGCATATGCCCCTTTATGGCAAGAAAAAAAGAAGCTGAACAACCTTCTATTTTGGGCTACTCAAAAAAAATCTCATTTTACATTTTTTTTCAGGTTAGGCAGTAAAATGAAAAGCAATTATTCATGCAGTTCTCATCAACCATCCATTTACGAGTTGTTTGTAAGTGATTAGTCAATCTTAGACACATGTCCCAGACAGGAGCAGCATGTGTTTACTAAAACCACCAGTGGAAGGTATCGGATGCAGAAATGAGCTATGGTTGGGAGGCAATCCCTGCGGCTATTGATCAGGTCTTTAGCTAGTCCGTATTTATCACAGCACCTCTTCACCGAGTGCTAACGACTGCTTATGAATAGACCTGTAATGTAAAGCTGGGTCTTTAAAAGGCAAACTCGGGTCCAGGTCTGAAATACGGATAAATTCTGACCTTGTCGGGGTGAGGCACATTCCTCAGGGCCCCCAGGGGCAGAGCCAGCAAGTGTTTTTCATGCAGGACCCTGTTGGCTTCCCAGCGAGGAGCCAGGGGAGCCTTCCCACGGAGGGGACGCTGCTAAAATCACCAGGCGGTGCTCAGTCACTGGGCAACATGTGTGGGAAAAAAAGGCCTTCAGATGCTGTTCAATAAAAAACAGAAGGATTTATTCTAGCAAATAATTCAGCCCGGTAATTCTATTTTTCTCCTACTCTCTTGCCCTCCTTCTTTTTCCTTCTTTCCTAATAAAATAACCAAATGACAAGGACTGAATTCTGCAGCAGAAAATTTTTCAAGCCAGGCCTCCTCCCAGGATAATCTATTATCTTCACAAATTACTGCAGACAGTTCTTTATTGTTTAAAACCTTTTATCCAAATAAATGCATAAACCTTTTGGAAGGGAAAGAGGGTGGGGAGAGATGAAGAGAACCAGCAATTTAACTGAAAACCTCCTTCTCTCATTGATTGTTGTGTACTGAAAAGAAAAAGAGAAGAAAATTTGAAAAAGAAAAAAAGGAGAGGAAGAAAAGGCTGCGCCTGGGGAAAGAGAAATTGGAGATTCGTGACGGATTCGGTTGGAGTTCTCCCCTTTGCCTAGGAGGAGCTCGGGCGCTGGGCAGCCTGGTGAGCCCCGGGCTGCGCTGTGACTGATGCTCACTGAGCTCTGCCGGGCCGTGCCAGGACACCCGTCCCTTCGGGGTGGCCGCGGCCGTGTTGGGTGCCGGGGCAGCTCCCTCCCTGCTCGGGAGCTCTGCCACCTTCTGCACCTCCGGGCTAAACAGGCCCTGCTCGCTTAGTCTCTCCTCGTAGGAGAGATGCTCCAGACCCATAATCATCTTGGTTGGCCTCCGCTGGACCCGCTCTAGAAGCTGCACATGGCTCTTGCACTGGGGAGCACAGAATGGCACCCAAGGCTCCAGTTTGGCCTCCCCAGAGCTGAGCAGAGGAGCAGGATCCCCTCCCTGTCCTGCTGGCCACGTCCTCCTCATGCAGCCAGGAGCCCACTGGCCTCCTCGGCCACAGGGGCACACTGCTGGCTCACGGCCACCTTGTTGTCCACCTGGACTCCCAGGTCCCTCTCTGCAGAGCTGAAGGGAGCTGCAGAGCTCTGTGGAGCTGAAGGGGAGCTGACCCCTTGGGGACCATCACGGAGATGGCCACTGAGGGATGAGTCAGTCCAAGGGCTGGTGGCAAACTGGAAACACGTCCATGACTTGGCTAACAGAGCCTCAGGCTCCTCTACCCACAGCAGTGCAGGGTGTGAGGGGACACCTCACAGCCGCAGGAGACACATCCCAGTTGGAGGAGACACTTCCCAGCTGGAGGAGACACAGCCCAGCTGGAGGAGGCACCGCACAACCGGAGGAGACACCTCACAGCCAGGCACAGCCAACACGGTACCCAGGAGAGCAATTGCTCTGGTCAGGCCCACACTCTCTACCAGGGAAGCCGTGTTCCCCCGACAAAGCAGGGTTAATGCTGTGTTTATCACCTCCGTGCCTGCACCGGGACCGTCAACAGATGAAGAAATATCCCTGGAATTAACAGCAACATAACAGAGGGAGAAGAGCCAGGGGAGAGGTTAAGGCAAGTGCTGTTATCCAAGAAATAGGCTCATAAACTCTCTCCTCTGAAAACTGCTTGTGCTTGGATGGCAGCAACCCTCCCGCCAGCCAGGAAGGTACTGAGAAGGTCCTTGAAGGCCTTCAGAGCTCTTAACTTGAATTTGGCACCAGGAGGAATCTTCAATAGCCCCAAAGCAAGAGCTTGCCACCTGCACATGTGTCTTGTGGCTCAAGCTTTTGCTTTCCCCAGAGTCAAGCGACACCGCTGCAGACAGGGATGCACTGCCCTGAGCTCCACTGAGCAGACCTGCAGCAGAAGCAGCAGTGACAAGTCCTCAGCCTCTGTGGACATCCAAAAACAGGGCACAGTTTCCTCCAGCCCGCTCTGCACCCACCTAGGACTCCTGGCAAGGAGGCCCAGCCGGACCTACACCCAGCCCTGCAAAGGCTCTGCCCTTCTCACACTGCCCCTCGTGCAGAGCGCTTCACAGCACGGCAGCGCAGGCTGCGCCACGCGAACCCTCTGCAGACAGGCAGGGCTTCAATTAACCTTTCCAGCATCTCTGTGGAAGGAGCTGTGGGGCCGGAGTTCCTCAGCCGGAGCATGGCAGATGTCGATGCCCCATCCCGCTCGTCGGAGCCCTGCAGCGAGCGGAGCGGCACCGGCACCGCGTGCGCTGCCGCCGCGGCCCGGCCGGCCCGCCAGGCCCAGCTCTGGGTCACAGGCAACAAGGCGCAGCCTGAGCCGCTCACCAGCCTCTTTGTGCCAAGGAGCAGCCCCGTGGTGGGGGCAGCGCAGCAAAGGCATTTCCAGCCATCTCCAGGGGCAGTCCGGGATGGCACACGGCCTGGCCACAGGGAGAAGCACATCTTGGGGGGGGCGCAGTGTCACCTTGGGGAAAAATCACAGCAGCAAAGGGCGGATTTTGCCTCTCCCTGCCATGCAGTAGCACGTCCTGCAGCACATGTGCCACTGCACTCAGGTGGGAGTCACAGGGCCAGGGGTCAGTGCTGGGATGCAACGTTCTCCCAACGCCACCTCGCTGAGGGCATGGGCCGAGCTGGCAGAACAATGCAATTAGCCACTTAATTCTTCATGTTAATTAAAGTTTGTGTGCTCTTGCACCTATGTCATGGTATCGCCCGGCTCTCTGGGGTGCTCTTGGGAAAGCAATTATATGCTAGTTACTCTGCAATTAATTACAGCTTTAAGAAGGCCGTGGGAGGGCACCTCTTCCTGTTTGATCTTGTAAATGCTTCATTAAAGGCCCAACAAGGAATAGAATATTTCTGTTCTTGTGCTCACCTGGCAACCTCGTCCTTCCCCGCTTTGAGCAGGCAGCAGTGCTGGATATTCATGATTTGTTTCATAAGAGAAGAAAGACGGAGGCCGGCGGCGTTCATGTGGTGGGGACACCGCACACTACCCAGCTGCTTTCCCCTTGCTACACACACTGCTCAAATTAACACCGTGACGCTGTTATTAATAGGGAAGATGGGTGACATGCTCTGCTAATGAAGCAGCTTCTCGGGAGGGAGGTGGGACTGCAAATGGAACCAGACTTTTCACAGCCAGCGTCTGCTCACCTGGAAGACACTGACTTGTGATCCCTAACCCTGCAACACTGGGGTGGAAATCTCCAGAGCCAAGTGCTAACCATACTCAGCCGTCCAAAAGAAACTCTTAAATCAAGGAATGGAAAACTTTAGGGCTTGCCATTGAGGAGAGTTTAATGAAAGACATGGAGACTTCGATTCTTTTTAATGAAGCCATCAGAAAAAAAAAAAAAAAGATCCTGTTAAAATTTTCTTAGGAAAAAAGTGCCATTTTTAAAGCCTGCTCTAATGAATAGACACAGCTCAATTATACAAGAGCTCCTTTACGTTCTGCATTCGTGCCCGCTTTCATGGTGAATCAGGAGCATCCGCCAAGGAGCGCGTCAAACGACTAACGGCAGCGGCCGCGCTCCCGCAGCAGGATCACATCCCGCGCACGGAGCTGCCCGGAGCAACGCGCCACGCAAGGGATGTAGCTGCCGGCCCGTGGAGCTGCCCAAAGTGCTGCCCTTTGGGCTCGGCTCCTTGCTGGGCTGGGCGGCCGTGTCAGAGGGCGAGAGCCCCGCTGAGCACCGGGCCGGCAGCCCCAGGTGCCTCCCCACGAGCGCCCTGGCCCTACGTGGGCAGCGGGTCCCTCCTGCGCGGGCACCCGCGCCGCACGCGCTGCCGCTCTCCAGCTGGCACTTGGGCTCCGAGATGCTGCCAGCAGCACAGCAGCTCAGACAAACTCCTTCCTCGGATTATTTTGGGCCCTGCTGGAAGCTGGAGTGTGGCGGAGGTGCTTTGAAGCCTGGAGACAAGGGAGGGAGGGAATGAGGTAAGAACAGGAGAGAAAGTAGAGAGTCCATTTACTGGGGCTGCTTCTGCTGTTCTGCATCTCTTAGCTTTTTTGCCTGATGCTGAAAAACACAGTCTTTGTTATGCTAATATTGTTCCTGTCAGCACAAAGGGAGCAGAGCGGCTCCTCTCCACCCTTCCCACCCGCTTCCATGGCTGGAAGCACCAAGTCAGCAGAACAGAGGGGCCATTCCTGCCCGCTCAGCCCGTGACTGCGGCGCCCGTCTGCTTCTTACTGCAGCTTTGTGCTTTCTTCCCCTCCCTTTGAAGTGATGCTGGGGAAAATGAAAGGGAGAACTGGAAGAAGGAGCCTGCGTGCCAGGGAAGGGAGCAGGGAGCAGAGCTGGAGCCTGTGGCTGGGTTTGCTCCTGCGTGGCATCTCACCATGCAGGAGGGCTATTGCAGGCTATTGTCACCAAGAGCTACCAAAGATGCACCCAGCCCCGTGGAGGGCTGCAGCCCCTACCCGCACACAAACCCTGTGCAAGACCTTGCTGAGCAGCGGGTGCCCTCCACAAAACTTTTGGGTCTGTTTAGCTCTGCAGCAACTGTGGCGTATTTGTGTGCCCCCACCGCCAAGTCCCACGGGGAGGGCAGTGTGGCAAAGCACCAGCAGAGAGAAATGGGTCCCATCAGGATGTAACCATCAGCAATGGTCGGGGAGCCGGGAGGCTTTCACCAGAAGGACAGGGTCAAACAGGGCTCGAGGGCTCTCCGGGAAAGGCCCTGTGAGGCGCAGGCTGCTTTCAACACCTACTAGCAGCCCCACCTTCTCCCCTCTGCCCTACCTGCGTTCGTTTATTTGGGGCCAGCCTGCAAGCGAGCAGTCTAACGCTGCCTCCCACGCTTCATCCCGCCTGGGAGCAGAGGTGCCAGCAGCTGGGACACGGGGGGCAGCGGGTGCCCCCGTGGGGGCCGTGCCCGTCGCCCCTCCTGGCGCTGCCCGGCCGGGGAAGCCCGTGCGCCCACGGCACGAGCATAAATGGGCACGTGGCCAGCACTGTCGATCTGCCAAGTCACATCAAATGCGCCGTAAAAGACGGTTAAAAGGAAAATTGACATTTTGCTTTATGGCACCTCAATGCAATGGAAAGGAGGCGGGCTGGG
>JAVCKT010022753.1:0-13837 GCA_032273925.1 Rhynchotus rufescens
AGAAACTAGACAACTTGGTGGCAAGTCTGCACTTCCCAACAAATATGTAGGGGAAATAGTCAGGGGACATGAAGAGGACAGTCTGTCAATTTCCATCTCCCCACACTCCTCCCTAAACTTTCTTTTATTCTAATATTCTTTTTTCCTTTTTGTCAGGGATTAGTCACATTGGCTGCATATTCATTTTTGTTCCAACTATTCTGTCACATTAATTTATTGATCTTAGTTAAATTTAGCTTACAATGAACTTGACTCTTCAAGGAGATAGGAAACATTATTAGTCATTTACAAAATTGTTTTTGAAGATCTAGATGTCGCCATATATATACACACATATAAATTTCATTAGTCTTTAAAATCCCACAGAGGGTTAGATTTCTCCAATGAAGCATATAGGAAGCTTATCTATTTCTGTCAAATTTTGTAGAATCACTAATAAAGGAAGCAACCCTTCATGATTTCAGCATTATCTTAAAATTATGATTAAATATTAAAATGTTATTGTGCTCCCCTCAAAGACAAAAAGGATTTATGCCAAAGTTCAAAACTCACTGAATTATGAGAAAAACATTAATTAGTACTTACAGAAATCCCAACAAGACTGATAACAAGCAAGTATTAAGTTTGTTACAAGAGTATCACTATACACATTAACTCTGCACACCCACAGCTCATGTTGCTGACTGCCCCACCTGGATGCTAATTTCCATCTCTGCCAAAAGATAAGATTAAAAACACTACACTGACAGGGTAAAACTTTCTCCATCTCCAATATGACAAATAATCTTTAGGAATGATTGAGACCACCTCACTCCACACACAAGCATGCACATCTTTGCATCAATATTAACAGAAGAATGAGAGACATAATACCTGGTATGTGCTCAAGTTCTTTTGTGTAGAACTAGTGGAAATAAAACACAAGTTACTTCCAAAATGGAAATCCTAGTGCTCATGTCCATTGTAGACTAAATTTCCCAGGTAAACTGCAGGCAGGAAAGTAGATTTGTAATTAAAATTCCTCCAAGATGAAATAAAATGCATTTAATGAGTGGCATTTCACAGAATACAAGTATACTCAAAATGTTGTTACTCTATTGCTTTAAAAAATTAGCTTTAAGTTATATAACTCTCAGAAAAACTATAGTGAACCTCATAGCGTCCTCATGGGTAATGGAGAGATAACTTTTCAATTTCAGTGCTAAAATTACCCAGAAATTACTCAGAAGGTTTCTGCATCAGCTTGCACCAACCAAAATCTGCATTACTTATTTACAATTTTCAGCATTTGCGTGAAATAAAAGCTACAACTTACTTCAAAATTAAAAATACCAACCACAAAGGGAATAGGCCCAAATTTGCCTCTCCTAGTAGTAAATTTAAGTAATAATTCTTGGGGAAATAAAGTCATCTGGGAGCCTTTGTTGAACAAAAGTCAAAGGCTTTTGTCATCTGGGATCAGGAACTTTGCAGAGAACCTGTAAACTAATACCAGCACCACCACCCCCTTTTAAGCAGACTCATCCACCTCCTTCAAAGTAACCACAATCAGCTCCTAAGAGGAAATTAAAATATATATTTATAGCTTTTCACTGATTTATCATCTGTGGTTGGATATGCTGAATTTTATTTTATACATTAAGACACTTTACAGTGAAAGTCAACAGTTGACAAGCCCAGAGCTGCTCAAGATCTGATTCAATCTTTCAGAAATTTTATCCAAGAATCTCTCAAACATCTAGCCTACATCAATAAACAAAAATGCAGAGTGACACAGCCTAAACAGGACGTCCTTTTTTTTTTTCCCCCCCCAGCTGGAGAGATGTTCAACTCATTGATCAAGTACTTCTTTATAAAGAAGATATTGGCTGACGAAAAGATAATCCTCATTTCTTACTGGAAGAAAAAAATAAAAAAAATCTAGAATCAAGAAACTTAAGGAAACCTCCAGTCCAAAATACTTAGCTCAGTGGTTCCAGTACCCTCTGCAGCTCTCCAGCCATATATATTTTGGAAAAAAGAACATGTAGTAAACATCACACATTGTCTTCTCTGAAGCTGTTCACCTAAAAAGCTACTGCACGTGCCCTTTAAAGCAAACATAAAATGTAAGAATGGAGTACATCTGAAGTCGTGAGATGCTTGGGTTGATGCTTTGTCAGTATAGCTTGGCTGCATGGTCTAAGATAGTTAGGAAAATTGGTAAGAACTTGCATGCATTGGCATATTTGCTATTTCACATGTGAGCTGAACCGTCTTGAACTGACTAGGAATAAAAAAATTCTGAATGATTGCTTTTAGCTATAAATGCTAGCTTAATTTACAGACATACTAAAAAGTTCTAGAATAAAAGATGAAAATATAAGATGCTATTGCTAGTTAAATTCAACATATGGAATGAAGGTGAAAACAAAGCTTTAGCATGCTTTTTTAATAAGCAGAGTAGCTGTAATAGGCACACACAAATATCCGGTGGCCTGAAAGATTTAATGAAAAGAAGCACAAATCTTAAAAACAGGTTTTCTTATAGAAAGCTCTTACCATCATCAAGCGTTACATTAGTTCAGATAAGTCAAAAAATCTTCATTATATAAATAAATGGATAATTTTTTCAGTCCCTCTATAGTAATTCCACGTAAATTACAGGCACTAAATAGAAAACACCACAAGGAACAGTCATGGTATCATACACTGCAATTCCAAGATCATCTTTATTTTCTGGATTCAAATGTACTAAGATCATAATGTTTATAAAGGTTTTGCAACTATTGCCTAAAATACAATTTTGAATTCTAAACTGCTTGCATTTTTACTTCAGATTTCACCTCATTCATTGAAATGTTACCTCAACAGCTATTAAGGATTTGCCTTGAGCTAAGAATTATTGGGCTTTTTGTTTTATTTTGTTTTTCATTTTTACATTTAAAAGCTGTCTGCTGCTAAAATGAAGCTATTTAATCCCTTGTCATCACATGGCCATAAAAATTGCAGGCAGACAGAAGTTAGCAATGGCTGCTTCACAGGCCCCACAGCAATGCATGGTAACAGATTTTCAAAGCAGTTCAAAGAGTCCAGTTTCCATCTGTGTTTGGTGAAGGGTGCAAAAACCTTGGGGCCATCTGAAAACTCTGCTTCATCTCTAACACTTGGAATAACAAAGGTGTTATTTTTCAAAGCCACATTCTCCCCTCCTGGGGTGGCTCTGCAGATATAGTTCAGGGAAGGTGGGAAACTTCAGAGTAGATATTCTCCTTCTAGACTTTGCCTCCTTCAGGGAGTTCTTTTGAGGATGTCACAATGGTGGCCTATATAACATGGGTTACTGCCAGCAGAGGCCAACAGTTAATGAACCCTATAGACAAATTCTTTCTTCTGATTTCAGTACAAAAATCTGCAGAAAAACAGCATCTATGTCGTCCCCCCTCCTCACCCCTGCACACCCTGCTCTTCAAGCCCAGGAGTGTTATTTGATCAAAAGAAAGTAGAGGGTGCTCTACACCCATTGTACAAGCCAAGGTTGCATGATGCAATCCAGGTATCCGTCACATTCTGCTCTGCCAGCTTAGCTGCACAAAACCTTACGAAGGCAATAACGAAAAGGACGATTAGTTTGCTTTCTCCTTGATAAGTAGCTAGTTGCTAATGGGTGCCTCATTGACATACACAGGGCTAGTGTTGCTCTGAGGGTTATTTTCACTTTGCAGCTGTATAAAGTTGAAAAAAATAGTAAAAAAGAAACAGAAAAGAAACCTTTGCTAATTATTTATGTTAGGCATTTCCTGTAATATTCCTCCATTAACCATCTGCTATTGCATTTCTTAGAACCTGGCATCACTGAAAGACATACAATTCTACAGTACAGAAATATAAGAACAGGAATATGGAGAATAAGTTGACCAGAAAATGCTGGTATACAGCTACAAGAACAATAATTGTACAAATCTTTAAGTCTCCTTAAAAAAGAGGGGTTTGCAGTAACAACAGCCTTAAAGAAAAAAAGAGAAAAATATCAAGCTCTAAAGAAAAAAAAAACACCTCCCACACAAAAAAAAAATAGGACAGTTTTCCTTAAAGTATTTTTTCTTTGCCCAAATGTTTCAATATAGACATAATACGTATATTTAAATTCAAGAGTAGGTGGACAAATAAGTTTCCTAATTTCATTTTGTTCTTTGTATTTAATTTGGTCTTCATATTTACTTCAATCAGCTTTGAACAAGTTAACTTTTAAAGCAGTCAATGTGGTTGTGGTCAGTATAATTTCAGGAGGTTGGAAGGAGTGTTTTAGGGATATTTAAGACTTTAAATGGGAAATACTGAACACTAGATACATTCTGTAGACAGTAGAAGCTGGTGAAGCTGCTGAATGGTTTTGACTTTCTGTAATATGCACAAGTCTTAAAACATAGTTGGTGTGCTCTAGGGAAATGCCTCTATTTTTAAAGTGTTCTCCCTTAAGTAGATTACTAGGTGATATCTACCATAATAAAACTTTAAGATAATTTTGTATTTCAGTTTTGATTCACTTGGCTTCTAGAACTGGACTCATCTTCAATATATCTTTTCATGTGTCCCCTGAGACTTTTTATTCCTTCTCCTTCAGACAACACAATATTTTCTGGTCTTTATTATCTATTCCATTAGCTTTGTGCAAATAATTTCAGTGGAAATAAACCAACCAACACAAAATCAGCATGAAGGAGCCCTGTTCCAAGGTTCCTGCCTCTTCTGTAGTCCTGAGATTAGTGGGTGGGAGTGTAGATGATGGTTGGTTTTGAGAAGGAGGTATAATACACCATCTGTTCCTGTCGCTGATAGGAACCGGAGTGAAAGGCAGTGTAACAACTGCACGCTTGTGCTAAACCTCTAAAAACCCCTTGATTATTTCCTACTTTTGAATGAAATTCCATGCCTATGTCTGCTTGTCTGCAGACATTTCTTTGCTGCAAGGCTCCTGGCAGCCTCTCTGTTACAAAAGCTCCTCAGCAAGGGCAACTCTACCCTGATTTGCATCAAGTTTCTTCCCTTTTACATCACTGCAGAAGGACAAAAATCTGTCTAAAAATCTAATGCTAAAACATTCTTTTAACATTCATTATTATCTGCTCATAGTGTTATTTATTCTAAGTTTTAGCTAAGACATAGATCTCAGTGTTGGAAGGATGAAGCCCCAAACTAGCTGACTACGCTTGTTTTTGCTTGGTAGGTGCTTTGTTGCCTTTATATTAATTATTCTATTGTTCTAAGTAATTTAAAATTGAAATGCAGTGAACATCAGGATACAAGAATCCTGGCTTTTGAATAAAGACAGTTGATTTTGGCAGAGCACTTTCCAAGGTACTGGAAAATGTTAGAAGACACATGGAGGACAGTAAGACGACTTTAATTAGCAGTAGATATGGCTACTCTTCTCTGCTTGTGCAAAAGCTTTTTTAGGACTTTTTCCTTCTGTGTCCTAACTTACACTATTTGATGCATAGGAAATGCTGTGGAATGGGGAGCTCGGAAATTTTGGGAGGGAAGGGAAGGACTTTGAAGTGGTTCATTGTTCTGTCTCTTCTAGCTCTTCCATGCTCCTCATCACCATGGTAACTGACTGCTTCAGTGTGAGAGGAAACCTGCCTGGAATTGGAGAGTCATGCAAGGACTGTTACAGCAGTGGTTTCTGACTAAATTATTAATTTCATGTCACCAACCAGCTTAGGTAAGCGATGCAAAGCTGCAGCTGCTGAGGAGCTAACCCCAGACAAGAATTCCTGCAGCATGTGCAGCTTGGAAGCAAGCTACTCTTTCCAAGTGAAGACTGAAACATCACGACCAAATTGTGATTCCTATTAATCTGCTGCAACTTTCTGTGGGCTTCTGTGTCACACTGACATCTACCTACCATAGTAAGACCAGTTCTGAAAGTCAGAGTTGAACTTATAAATCCAGAGCTTCTTGAAAAATGTTTTTATGGCATAGCAATTACTGCTTGCTTTGAATATATTCTTAGATTCCAGATACACACCATATTTGGAAAGCAATAGTTAAATCAGATACAGATGCTAAGTAAAATATACTGCACTTCCCAGGGTGTACAGAATGTCTTAAGTGACCAACAACTGTTCTTTTCAATAGGAAGCTTTAAAAAAAATCATATTTGTCCGAGGTACACTGGTGTGGGAACTCTAGCATTTAACATCCAGGTATTTATTCAAATATCCAGCACCAAAATGGGCTGAGGACTGACATGTTTTAAACGCATCTTTCCCAAGAAGTCACAACTAAAATCCAAAGTCATTCAGTCTAGAACTTTGATTCCCTCTTCCACAACTGTCACGGTACTTCAGAGAATGCAGAAAACTGTGTCCAAGATTCACTAAATTCAGACTAGCACAGAGAAGCTACCTTTTATTGCAAGTTTTAGAGAAGCCTTGTGCACAGAGATGCCCCTGGAGAATTTTAATGATTCAGCTACTCTAACACAGTGAGTTAATAGAAAAGTAGTAATGGTTTATGCTTCCTTTCACACTCCATGTTGTTAGGTATTGTCATAAAAGTAGGAAAACTATTGTTTTAATGTAAGGTGTGTCATTCACTAGGCAAAGAATTGCTCTTTATGTAGCTATAGCTGTACATATAAAAATAAATTCTGTCTACACATTAAGCCCCTAGACATTTCTCAAAAAAACTCACCACACACTCCATATTGCTTTTAATTTCTCTTACAGCAAGAAATGTGAAAGTTATAAAGTGATTTTTTAATGGATATTTTAGCACCATCCATCCCCATGCATGCAAAATAATACATACCCAAGAATAAAGTAACCTCCATATGCTGCAACAAGCAGTTATCATATAGGCACACAAACACAATAGACATTAAAAGATAAACTGTATATTCATAAACTGAGCAAGAAACCAGGTCCTTCTCTTTTAACACAGAATTTTAAGCACAAGAAATTTGCATATATTTTAGCTGAATTCCAAAGTCTGCCCAGCAATTGAATGGGGAGTGGAGTGAATGTAGGTAAAATTTTACCTAAATTTCACTAAACTGACATCACCACATGGGGAATTACAAGAGGAAAAAAAAAACAGTCTGAGAATCTAAATACTGATATTTTTGGCCAATCTTGAGCTTGATACCAAAGACAGAGAAAGTTGTCTAAGAAACAGATTCAACAGAACTTCAGTCATGTGTGATATTGTACAGTCACTTCACCGGGAGGACTAGTTCAAGGAAAGGGAAGACTCCTCCATTGAAAGCTTGTGGGGTTTTTTTGTTGTTGTTGTTATTTTGATTTTTTTTTTTTTTTTTTAAGCTTATCCAGGCATTTCAGAATTTTCCAGTTTTTAATCTGCAAGCCCAATTCCTAACCTCTAGGAAGCAAACAAACTAAAGAAAACCTCACTAAAAGGCACATAAATACATTGGCTTAGAAAAGGGTATAAGCAATGCTACCACAAGGAAGAAAAACTCAAAGTAAGGCTCATTACAATTCACATTTCCCTTTACTCTCTTTTCTTACAACTCACATTACACAAGATAGGAAAATTGAACCTAAATAGATCTGAATAACTAGATATGGGGAAAACAAAAACTTTCTCAGCAGACAGACTACTTGTACCAACAGGAAAGCAGGTCACTTTATAATGATTAAAATACAACAATATAAGTGTATCTTCTATAAGCAATAGAAATCTCTAGAACTCAGTCTCCTCTAAATTATGAAAAAACACCATTTTTCAGCCAAAACAGTCCTTGTGTTTACTCCAGCACATATATTATGACTCTTACAAGAATGCTGAATGTATAAGATCCTTAAAAGTCCAAGTCAAGAGGCAGTCACTCAGAGGGATGTACTCATGTGTCAATACTGCTGTATCAGTATTTGACAAAATGCCTTTTTTTTTTCCACAAAGTTCTCACATATCAACTATACCTCCATGTTATCTACCTCTCCTGTCTGCAGACCTTTTTGTTTTTTTCTCTAAATGCAGTTAGCTGATCATATTTTGTGTTATCAAGAGATATGAGACATGTTTCTCAGCCCCTGGTACTTGAAATTATCTGGAACTAAGAGGTTAGGTGCTGTTCTTCAAACACCCTTCTTTTGGTCCCCTGACTTCTTTCTTATACCTGGTCTTGCACCTCATCTCATTAGGCTACTATTGGGGGTGGATGTGCCATGTCTATCATACATAATTTTCATATCCTCTGCAATCATAATTATTGCAGTTTTTCAGCAAAAGCAGGAATTGTTTTCCCTGAAAACTATCACGAGTGATAAATATATAAAGTTAATAGCTATTTACATCTGTCTACAATAAACTAATTAGTGTTAACTTAAGCAGACATAAATGAAAATAAACCTCACACAAAAAGCTGCATGCATTTGTGTTGAATGGATGAAGTTGCTCTGTTCTCAGAAATAAATTTACATATCCATTCAATTTTAGCAATGCTATCAAAAAGGTATTATTGTAGTTCTAGATAGATTCCTATCACTCAAATGAACTCAAAAATCTGGTTTCGGTCCATACCATGAAGAGATCAACTAAAGCAGATTTAACTGATTAGCAAAACACCCCATCTGGTAGGAGGGCTCCAACCATGTCCTTCATGCAACGACATCTGATGCTCCCAACTGGGAACCTTATGGTCCAAACTCAGTAGCTCTTGTTGGGCGGTTGAAGAGGAGGTCTCGCTCCTCCTCCTCCAACCGTCCACAACCAATAATAGCAGCTGCACTAAGCTAGTCTCAACTTGAACTTTTTTCGTGCTAGCATTAGCCAACTGTAAGCAGATTGCTGAAGTTATCCTTATCTATCCCAGCAAGAGAAAGACAACAGAGATTTGACCATTTTGCCATTTTAAACAGGGGTGAGAGGGACAGGACAAACCTTCCTGTAATGCACCAGCACATGCCTCTTCCCGTGACAAGGTGGTTCTGTGGTCTGTTCCAGTATGCCTAATTCCACTAATAATAATAATCCCCTGTAATAGGCTCATGGCTTGAGCCAGAGCCATTAATCTGACTCCCCTCACTCTACCCTAATTCTGACCAGCAGTCAGGGAATCTCCATCCTTCCCTGTCAGTGAGCTACAGACTGTGTCAACAGGAATTAAGCAGGCACCTGTGATACCACCTGCTGCAATCTATTTAATTCTTTGTCATGTAACTGTTCTGGTTCTTTTTATAGCTCATTCAGTGCAAGAGGAGAAGGGGAAAGGAACATCATTAATGTTAACTTTCCACAACAGTCAGCTATGAAGCTACCTTTATAGCACATGAAATTACCAGTCAGGTGTGGTGAGCTTCTATTTAGTCTCTGTACTATCCTATTCTTTTTTGTTCTAAAGTCATAATAATCTATAAATGCTTTACTAGTTTTTTGGTACTCTCAGGAACCAAATGATATCCCTCAGTCCTCAGAATGTTTGCATCAATTTTGCTTGCTTTTAAACACTGCAGTAAGCAAAAAAACGAGAGCTCCTAGGCCACCGCACAGAGTAAGAACTGTCCGGTCTCATTCAGCGTAATATTCTGCTCTGGCAGGAAACCAGTTCATCAGTCCTAATGTTTATACCCAACACTCCCATTACCAAAGCTTTAAAGTGTTCTGACATGTTTTATACTATTTCAAAAGACAAAGAGACAAGACAATGTTTTGAGAAGGGAGCATGCAAGAGGAGAAACTTCCAGGTTGCCCCATAGCAATGTACACCCCATAGCAATGTACACAAAACAAAAGTTTTGTTCACAGTATAAAGCAACCTTAAACATTCCGATTTGCCAAACTGGTCTTGATGGTCACAGCAGGGCCACACCACATGAGTTGGTTTACACATAGACAATATGTTCAGGTGTTCATAGTCTAAGATGCTGCTAGTTATTTCCTGGCAGAGAAATGGGAAGCATGAGGGCTTAGCATTGCACTACAGAAGAAAGTATTTTCACACAGGCACCAACAATTGTGACAGTTACAAAGCACAAAAAAATCAGACACTTTTGGTTGAAGAAAAACTGTTGGGAACATGCTATTGATGAGACAAGATTCTGGAAAGTGCTGGATACCATCAGATTCCACCAATTTAAATGCAGATTCACAGTATCTCACACTATTTTCAGGCATTTTAAGATGAAAGGAGATAATACACCAAAAAAGCTATGTAATAGTAAAACTACAAAGAGAAAAAAGGAAAAAAAATCAATGTTTCATAAAAGCTCAATTCTACACTAATATTTCAAATAACTGCTGCTGTAGAATATAATGTTTTTCTCACCAGACTAGCCCAGGTATAACTGGCTGGTTTGAACTCTTAATACAGTTAAACGAACAGCAGTGCTTTAAAGCAGATTGTGGAAAAGAAACAACATAGTGCAGTCTTCACTGAAATGTTACTGAATTCCATCCTTCCCTCATAACAGTTTGTCATAAAACCAAACTGATGTGCTGTTATGGTACTGAGTTACAAAGACACATTTACTGCATTGTGACATTTACTATAACAGTTTGCCACTTTCTATAATGCAATGTGAAACTAATAACATACCTAGTTACTATGGGTGCCATATGTGCACTTTAAGGGCACATCATACAAGTGTGAAAATAGAGTATTAGAATAGACAAGGTAGATTAGGAGCCAAAATGAAAAAAGTAACCCATATCAGAGGCAGCATCTGTATTATCTAGCCTAAATAATAGGCAGCTGGAATGGTATGTAACTATTTGTAGCTGTTAGGAGAACATTAGGCCTAATAAGTGACTCAAATTGAAATACCACACTCCTGTGTGAGGCCTGACATTCTCCCTGCTACATTTAAAAAGAAAAAAAAGAGGGGGAAGCACATGAGTAAAAAGAGAAAATGGAGCTTAGCAACACCTCTTGCTAAATCTGAAATATAAGAATTTCATGGAGCGCCATACTGCAGGCAGATGCACAGCTCCAAGGTCCCTTGCAGTTGTGTTCGTTCTGAGAACACGGAGGAGAAAGCTCAAGACGAGACTTACTCTGTGCAAGTCTGTGCATGTTTTAAAACTTAGTGACTTCAGTTAAATAATGTCGAAGCATGTCTTACATGAACTTCTGTTAAATAAAGCACATCTTCCATCTATAAAAATGCAATTGAACTTGGCTTAACAAAAAAATTCCTATGCATAAATTCCAAAGCAAGATTTTCTGTCTTCAAAACACACATACACAGACAGTCTGGAGGAGCATAAGTTGCAGAGGACAATAGTGAAAACCACAGTAGTAGGTGCTTTATTGGCATTACATGCTTACTTTCCATGGTTTATATCCCCAATCAGAAACTTGTTTAAGGATCTTAAGCTTAGTGCCCTTAGAGACTCAAAAGTATCCTTTACATAGTGAGTAGTCATACTGAAATGAATGTGGGAAGAACAGTGAGCAAAAATTTTCCAATATACTCAGGTTCTGAGTCATTTTGTACAGCAACATTTGAGTATCTTAAACTCATGCTCATAAATGGTGGTAAGGGACTTAATATACTCATGTTTATGTACATGACAGTACAAAAATTATTACATCTTTTTTTAAATCATACCTCAAGAAAAAGAATGTAGCATTCTCTATATCCACCTATCTTCACAAAGCTTACACCCTTTCAAATCCTCCACATATGCATCTGAGATTGCCTTAGATTCTCACTACTGCTGTTTTCTGAGGAGAAGAAAAAAAGATAAAACTGTGCTTCAGAGTTAATTCCCTAACTGATCCCCTTTTCCTAACTCCATGAACTCAGGTTTTGGCACTATTATTACTGATTTATACTTGGTTATTTCCTATTTGGATCCCTTCCAAGTAGACAGAACCTCATCTGTCATTGCTTTGGGGATTTCGGACTCAGTTTACATCAGTTTACACCTTCAGCAAGTTTCCACTGATCGCAACATTCATCTTTTCAGGGAAAGCTTGCATCGCTTCCCTTTTTTTTTTTTCTCAGTGTGTTAGTTAAGGAATACATACCATTCTTACACAGAGGGACATCCAGTGAATGCATCAGTGATGATCATTTTCTATGCATTACTGAAGTACTTAGTTGCATAGCAACTTTGATTCAACTTAGCAGCCTTCAAATGAATAGAAGTGCTCTGATAGTTAAAAATATACTACTCCCAAAAATACCTTTCTGGTAAACAATGCTGTCATTAGTGTTTTTTTTACCCATATAAGGATTACAAGGACAGTTTACATGGAAAGTCTGATCAGACAAACCTTAAATTTCTAACAATGATCCCTATTTTATCTCATTCACAAATTTTGGTGCTAAAGGGCAACCAAGTTTTCCTGCCCTAATTTGTCCCATCTCAGTCTTCAGCAAATACCTTTGCTGGGGTAAACACTGAGGCAGTGAAACATCACTTTTGCTGTGTACAATGTGTTTTTTAATAGTTTTATTCCATTTTGCTTATCAAACTCAGAAGGCAACTATCAATCCTACCAAGACCTTGTGAGTGAAAATTAAAGCATTCCAACATGCTTGTCTACAGGTGTGCCATGGTGAATTATGATCTTCGCATAATTCATAGAATGAAAAAGTTGCACCAAGAAACCAACTGTTAATCAGTGTATAGCACAGGAGATCAATCTTTGATTCGTATATTCACAAATCCTGTTTACTTGGCCACATTAGAGAACAGACGGGTGTTCTGGAATGGATTCTTAGAAATGATGGATGTAATTGTCAAAACTGCCAAGGTCAATGTATAATGTTCAAAAAAGAACCAACTCATTTCAAGCACCTTCCATTTATCATTCATGCAATTTGACCCCCAGTTCTCTTTGTAATAACATACTATGAGGGAACAACTGCTGTGTTCATTCCTATATACTCCTGTGGACTTTTAAATATCATGCAGGTCACAGCCTTTCCAAAAGACTGAGGACATTTGTATATAACTTTTTTTCCATTCTGAAGTATGTTGAAGCTATTATATGAAGCTTAAGTTTGTTTCCTATAGAATTGTTATGCTGCAGTACTGTGCACACTGGAAATTTCTTAAAGAATTTCTCAATTTTTCCATTAGAAAACATACATTAGTAAGTCTTGCAAAATCATATTTAAATAACTTGCCTTTTAGAACTAAGATGTTCCTACCACTGATGATGTAACATAGTTGCATAATATCATGCTGTGAAATATAATGCAACTCTAAATAATAAGGGTTACAGAAAAGCTGTCTCCGTGGGCACTGTATTCCATAATTCAGACATTTCTTTAAATACCAGCCTTGGTCTCAGGATGCTGAATGAAGTAACATAGTTTGGTAGCTTTTATTCCTCTATAACCGTCTGAAATTGATTCAAATTGTGTTATTTTAAGATAAAAATAACAATTTCTAGACATTCTAGTGTGGTGGGTTTTTTTTTTTTTTAGAGTTTCAGAAGTTCAAAACCTCAATTTTCTAGTATTATTTTTCATAAAGCTAACAGAAGAAAGCTTCTCGAAAAATGTTGCCACTATGTGTGTAGGTATTCTTAATTTTGAACTTTGAACTTTTACTGCTCTCCCATTTGCATATCCAATTATACAATCTAGCAATATCAATCTGCAAATGCATAGACAATAGCTCACTCACAAGATATATGAACTCCAATCATTTCTTTCCTGGAATGTGAGAAGATAGCCAGATAAAAAGAAAAAAACAATAAAACACACTTTATGGCTTGTATTCTATTCACTAATTTACAATTATTAAACCATGGATCAGCCTCTGGATAATACGATTGACCAGATCAAACCAAACAATAATGAACAGTTGGCAGAAAAGAGTTTTCTGAAGAAGGCAAAGAGCCTCCATAGCACTGGGTGCAGGAATAGCT
>JAVCKT010022754.1:0-11362 GCA_032273925.1 Rhynchotus rufescens
AAATGTAAATTTCCTGTCTCCTACTCTGTGCACAGCAGGGTGAATTCCACCTTTGCTTTCACGCTGGGAGTGTGCTATTGATTCACATTTTGATTCAAAAGGGTTTTTACAGAAGTTTTTTTTTTTTTTTTTTGATGAAAAGACATTATTTTTTAATGTTACCTAGCTACATTGTACATAATGTTACATATAGATATATGTATATAGACAGATATATATAGTATTAAGGGAGAATGTTTCTTTCTTGCAGTGGTGTTACCACCTATCTAAGTTGTGCCAGAGCTTTAAAGTGGAAATGAAATCTTTTTGTTATTGCTTGCTTCTTACCCAACTTTGGAAAATACTTCATAACTGTTTTTGCCTTCTATTTGAAGACTGCAGTTTAAGAAAATGTTTTGCACCTCATCAATAGACAGAGAGTCGAAATAACGGCAAAGGGTCCTGTAGAAGGCTGGGGAAGATTGTGGGGTGCTCCATGTCTATCCAAATCAAACGTATTTTGTCACGGGCTGTCTTGTCTCTGAAGACCTTTGTCAATGTGTTGGGTTCAAGTTCTTCAATTAGATATCCCGAACTGTACCTCCTTCCAACTGTAGGGGCAAAATATGCTTTCAAAAGATGGTAGTATGCCTTTTTAAATCTATAAATAAAATATATAAATAAAACTTTGATTTGTCTGGAGAAGCTAAGCAGGTGGCCTTCTGTACATCCTTGCAAAAGTGCCAACTCTTAAAAGAAGAGTGGAGAAAGAGTCATGGGCAGGAAGCTGCAATTTTTTTAAGTCCAAAACATCTTGCATCAAGCTGAATAAGGTCTCTTGGGCATCCATCCCCCTGCCATTTCTTCGCAAGTAACAGGGATATGTAGCCACTGCATTTAATGACTGAGGTCTTGGCAACAGTTGCTTGGGTTTCAGCAGACTTCTGAAGCATAGAAAATCCTGTCCCATGGTGCATAAATTGATGTTACAGGCAAATCAGCTAGGAAAGCCAATCCCAATCCTCTTTACGCTAATTCCAAGATCTGAATTGAGTAGAAAGCAAATAGGGAAAAATCTTAACTGCTAGGAATGCCCCCTCTGATATGTAGTGGGATTTTTCTGTATGGAGTTTCTATCTGTGAAGTGGAACAATTAATTCCCGAGGCATGAAGGATATCAAAAAATAGCATGTTTAACTTGTTTATCCTCTCTCACACTGAAAACTCTCTCTGCCTGAGCTTCTCGGGGTGCAGAGAGAGCCATTCTGTGTAAATTCCTCTGTATCTTCAGGTACTCATTACCTTTTTTTCAACTTACCCAATAACATTTTTACAAGCATGTACTAGAACATCGGTCATTGCCCATGCTTACAATTTAGATGCCTCGTAGACTCCAGCACCTATAAATCCTTTGTCATGCTTCTACCATAATACATATATGAAATGGATTCTGTCAGACTAGCCTTGCTAGTCCAACACGACCGAAATCTGAACAAGAATTCACGTGCTCGCCTCCCTGAGGCCCAGGAGCACGAGGAGGTCTTCTTATTTCTTTATCTTTGATGGCTTAGGATAGGCAAGAAACTCACTCATTACACCAAGGGTCATTGATACGTTCTTCAGCGTGTAGTAGTAGTTTCCGTAGCTTAATGCAAATTCCCTGGGAGCAAGAGCCTGCAGTTGGAAATCTCTATAAACCTGCTAAAAACCTCCGACTGCTTGAGGAGGGAGAAGATACGTATTTAATAATTAACTAATAAGGAATGCTCCCTGCTCCTTCTGCTACAGCAGACCCATAGTCAGCCAACTTCAGCAGAGTTTAATGGCTTACAGCTAAGTCACCTACATGCAGGTAATTTGGCTTAGGTGCCTTTAGTTGCTCACAGTTCTTGCAACTACAGGGAAGTTTAGAAATACCCAACCAAGTCCTCAGGATAAGAACTGTGACAAGTGCTTCAGTCATGCAAAGATTCTCGATTATTCCAATGTTCTTCGTTAAAGCAGCGACTGGAATATATTGCAGCTCTCACTGAACATCACGGAGTGTTTAAAGTGCCTCTGTGGATATCAAGCACTGGTTAGCACAGCAGAAGTTTCATTTAAAATGAACTTGATATAAGAGTTGCTATAAGAGTCTTCTGACTCACTATCGAGCCATAATGAAGAAAAAAGGACCCTCGTGTATTGTCTCTGTGCAAAAGCCATCGGGAAACCGACCTCAAAGCCAAACATCTACAGAAAACATCATAGAACAAATCCTCAAATATTTAATAGATGAGCTCAGTTTTGCTTAAATGTATATATTTTGCTCCCTGAAAGCTTTAACAACTGTCAACTGCAAGATTTTGGATTGGCTTATTTCTGGAACAATTTGTTAAAAGACTGTATATCTTTATGTATCTATCTATGCATCTATGTGTCCATGCTAGTTCTGCTTTAACAATCCATCTATACATATTATACTAATTACAATGATGCTAGAATTAATAGTCAAAGAATATAACAAAACAAGACCTTATTGCAGTCATGATCAAGTAGTTACATCATCTATTTCTAGACTGAGATTAGAACTCTACACACCTAGATTTTTTTTTCTGCCTACCCTCCTACCACAGAGAGAGAATGAGAAGGATCAATTTAAATAGACTCATGTGTTTTTAACTGCCTACAACATCACTGCTTCGGTGTTTTGATATGGCAGCTCTAAATTAATTTTTAGATGAATTCATTTTCAGATTGTAATTTCATCATTCTAGTGGTGTGCAGTTACAAACTACCAGCTTCTTAGAATTAATCCAAAACTTTTCTGATTTTCTTTTATAAATCATAAAGAATTGTATCTGGATTACATCCATAAAATTTTATATTGAGGTACTGATAGTCTGTGAATTATTTACAGTAAGAGCAAAGAAAAAGCAAAGCAAAAGAAATGTAGCATTTGATATAACATAATCTTATTTCTAGTTCTTACTACAATTTCATTATAGAGATGTGATTTTTAAGGAAAGTCATATCCTCAGAAAACTTGCATGGAATTAAATTAGACAGTCCTTAGGTAAGATTTTAAGCAAAAATGCCATGCCAATTCCAATATGCTAAATCATCCAAAATCCATAAATTTCTGGAAACGGGAGCTTTTGATGATGTCATTTGTCCATTTTTATAGCACTGTTTTGAATAAGTGGGGTAGGTTCCTTGTGTTGTTCCAGCACCTTGTGTAGTTCCACCAAGCGGTTTTTGAGGGCCCACATTTAATGTGTTACATACAAAAAACAAACAAACAAACAAAATTTCCTGAATGGAGGGTTTGATAATCTGGGTAGAGATACACACCTTATTTAAAATAAAATATGTACTGATACGCTATAAATCACACAGGTGTTAGCAGGTTCTGTTGTTGGATGTTCCTAACCTTGCCTGACATTTGCCATTACAATAATTTTACCTCCAGCCGTTTAAGATCACTTGCTTAAAACTTTGCTACCTTTGAAATTTTTGATCTGATATGTTAGAGGCTGGGCATGTCCTAACCCCTGAGTGCTTATGGAAAACCTGCACTGACAAAATCTAACTGCTTCTTTTTGCTGAGCTTTCATTACTGGGAGGAGAGATTTGCCATTTTACTGGAGAGCTGCCACTTGCCACAGCTAGGTGCTGTTTCTGTTCTAATAAAAAATGGAAATACTCAGTTGTGGATGTAAGTCACTGTCAGTATATGCACAGTACTGATATGTTGAATATTTTAGCTGCTGAAGTATCTGGAAACTCCAGTCCTGACTAAGCATGAAAAATCCTGTCAGCCATACAAACTACCTATGTTTAGTTTTAGGACTTGGAAGCATAAGAATTTTTGCCTAAATTAAGGCAGCTGACAAGACCAAAAGCAATTGGAAGGATTATTCCTCTCGAGTTCACTATTATGTTGTGTCCAAAAGGAAGAATCAAGCACATCCCAGGCAGACTTGAAAGGATGGAAGAATCTGTGACTGGTTGGTCGTGGGAAGTTCAATCAGACACCAGTGCGCAACTGCACAGGACAGACACCTGAGAAACGCTACAGAATACTAGTTATTCTGTACCTCAGATACAGACAACTCAAATTCGGCAACTATCATTTGTAAGAATTATAACTGTATGCTCCTCTTCAGAAAGAATAACCTCAACCTCGTTCTTTGTGATTATAAATTACACAATTTTTGAGGCATTTCTGTACTACAATGATTAGGTTTTTAAAAAAGAAGCACAATCTCAGCCCAAGAAATAAGACTTGAGAAAGCTAGTTACTCTGCTTTGAGAGCAGAGCATGAATAGCAGGCAGTAAAATAAGAGTTAAATCATGTTCTGTAGAGCAGCCATGGGAAAAAGTATTACAAAATAACAAAGTGTCTTGAAAAACACTGAGCCAAAGGCTGGACATTTACTACTTTTATTAGTAACAAGCAGTAAATTTATTGCTAATTTACTACTAACTAAATAGCTAAATAAGCTATAAGCTGAATAAATAGCTGAATAACAGACTAATTTAAGCAAATGTGCAGGAAACAAAGACTTCATAATGCAATTTGTTTTTGAAAAAAAGCAGAATGAGAGAAAGTAAGATTGCAAAGAAGGAACTATAGAAAGAGAAACAAGAATTTCATATGCTCTCTGTCTTTAAATAGTTCTACACAAAAGCCAAATTGTCAGTCTTGCCTGAATTCCCACTTAGCTTTAAGTATATCATTAATGTCATAAATCCTTTCACTGAATAATTTTAGCAAAACTTCCCAAACCCTATCCATGCACACTTGGCACATCATGAAAATCGTAAAACTAATTTTTCACATTTTACTCTGATATAACACTCAAACTAGATTACTGTCATTTGCCAGCTCTCATATGCAAGCACGAAACAGCACTGACATTTTTGTGGTCTCTCTGTTGTATTTGGGCAGAGGAGGTATGTGCTGGTAAGTCGTCTTTTTCCATCTCTAAATGGAGAGAGATGGAGAATGTTTTTTTCCATCTCCTCTCTGAAGAGCTGAGAGGAGTGATGCTCCACAGTTTTCAGCAGCAGCCTCCTAGGAGGCTTGTGAAGCGTGGAGGCGAAGAGAGGCAGAAGGAGGGAGAGGGTAAAGCGACCCCACAGATTGCCCTAGTGCACAGGACAGGAGGTTGTGGACTCCATCCTTGAGATACTTGAACCTAGACTGGACAAGGCCTGAGCAACCTGCTCTAGCTGGGTCCTGCTTTGAGCAGAGGGTGAACTGGAGACCTCCAGACATTGTTCTGATTTGAGCTACTCTACAATTTCACATTTAGATCTAAGATAGCTCTAGGATCATAGGAGGATGATAAAACGAGTTATGCTGTGGTCTTTAAGGGAAGAACGCAGGCATCCAAGAGACAGTGTGAATCTGGGAAAGGCAGAAAAAAAATGAGAAATTTATTATGGTGGAATGATCAAATGGAAAGCAGAAAGTCTCTTCCCAGCTTCTGTGTTAATAATCAGAGACTTGTGGATTAAATAATTTCTTCTAAGTGGGTCATGTGTTTTTGAAAAGTACATATGAGAATGAGAGAATTAAAGTGATCCTCAATATCACTGAGCTTCTGTATTTTCACTGGCTAAGCACAGTGAAATGTTAATGATATCAAAAGGCTGAATATAAGTACAGAAAGCAATTCAGTGTTAAAGCTCATGCTACAACAAACTAAGGGTGCTGGCTATGTGACTGGATTGACATGGGATCTGGATGCCAGGGTCCTGAGTACACTCAGGCCTTGGTGGCCCTGACCTGCCTCACCAGTCTCCACCAAACCCCCCTGCCCTATTCCCAGGCCCAAGACCCCTTTCAGTTCAGGCCCCGCCTGGGCTCTGTGGTAGCTGTTCCTGCCTCCAACTCCATCCGTGTTGCAGTCAAGCCTGCCCACCCTGTTGATGCCTAGACCCTGCCTAGACCCTGTTGATCCAGACCCAGACCATGGGGACTGACCTCGACCTTGTAGACTGACCCCTCGACCTGCCTCATCGCTACTGTCTTGCCTGGCAATCACTGGCCATGTCAGACCCTGTCTGCCACTGCTGGGCTTGACCCTGACTTGCATTTCTGGCTTGTCGTAGAGATGAGGCAGGTCTGAGGCCTCATTTGATGATCTGGGCTCTTGGTTCTTCTTGACTCCCACGCTCAGATCTGCTCTGCTCTCCTTGCCTAGTGCTGTGGGACTGGGCCCTGCCCTGCTGGCCATGTCAGTGTGTTCAGCCCCGGGCTCTGTGTCCCCTAGGGAGCAGACAGCCCTCCCTGCACCCTGGCAATCAGCTGAGGTCTTCTCAACGCCTGAACCAAGCACAGTGGGGCCTGGCCAAGGCTGTGAGAGGTCTTGCCCCTACGATTCCTCCTGAGTGATCAGACTGGTTCTGTACTCTGATCTCCCCCCAGTGCCAAGCCCAGGCTCCTGAGTGCTCCCTCCTCCAACCCAGCCATCTCCAGCACCTCCTGGGGCAGTTCCCTAACTGGCCTCAAAGGCTCCTCACGCACAGCCTGACCTCCTCCTTGCTCCCCCTCCCGCTCCGCCCCTAGTCTCCCCTGCTTTGTCCCCTTCCCCATTCCCTATCCCTGCCCTGGCTCTGTGTCTGCTGAAATAACCCACTGACAACCCACAGCAATCAAATCCCTCTGCAGCAGGTCTCAGCTGAACCTAGACCTCCGAGACACATACAGACTGTTGTGATGGCCCTGATGACACTAACAGACCTTCGTGACCAGCCTCACTCACACTAAAGCTCTGTATAAACCTCCCATCTCTACCTGAGTTACGCTGTAGAAGTGGCTGCCTCCAGCTCAGCCATGGACATGCCTGTGCCTGGCCATGGTGACCTGGTGATCTGGACGCTGACCCATAACCTGACTTCCTGACTTGATTTTGGACCTGTCTCATCACTAGTGATTACCAGGCTGTACCTGCTCCTGGTTACTACCACTGAACATGACCTTGACTTGCTTTTCTGGTTTGACCTTCGGCCTGTCTACATCACCAGGGACCAGTTTGATGATCTGGACTCTTGGTTGACCCACACTACAAGTCCTGGGCCTGCCCTGCTCACCTCATCGGGGGGCTGTGATTGCCTGCTAGCCTTGTTATTGTGCCGGGCTCCCTTCCCTTAGGGAGCAGCCAGCCCTTGCTGCTCCCCAGCTCTGTGAGCACCGGTTTCACTTACCTTAATTCATGAGAATTGTGCGGGTTAGAACTAGACTAGTAATTATTTGAAAGCCTATAAGCTTATCATGATGATTTCCTCTCTTCTGCTGCAAAGACTTGAAACAGTGAACACTGAAAATATTCACTAGTGAGGAAGTGCATTTGATCTTCAGCCAGGTCTTGAAATGTAACAGCCTCTTTGCAATAATGTTCTGCTTATACATTAATTGTTCATTTTTTTGTGAAATTGTAAAGAGAGAGTGCTGAAAGTAGTTAAAACAGAGACTTTCATGCTGTGGCAATAACTGTATGCTTTTGAAAACCATTGGCACTAGACTTAATTCTTAGACATTATAATTATGTGAGGGCTCATGTTCCATGAGTTTGCTCTAGCTTGTCTTCCCTATTTAATTTACATTATAATATTTTGTACTTTTCTTTTAGGTTTGAATAGGAACATTGTATTAGGTAGGCAGGTGATTAGATTCTGATCTCTAATGCAGTTATTGTAATTTCACCAATTCCAGAAGATTTATGAGGATTTATTATAATTTAACTGCAATTTTTTTTTGATTTTAGGATTTTCAATCCATAAAGTTACTATTTTTTTTTCTGTTAGAATGGAAATTAATGGATGCTGCGGTTTTACTCTTTATTTTACATGTACATTTCAGAGTCATAATGTCGGCATAGTAACACTATTTGCATCATCCTGATGTTGGCAGGTGACTTAGGTAGGAAATAAGAAAGAGAACTCTGGTGAACAAAAAGCATTTACTAACCTGGTAAGCAAGGTGCTTAGTCTCTAAATGTAAATGCTTGCATTATCTTTGTTACTGATAAACAAATGGAGAAACATTTACTTCCTTGTATTTCTATCTGCTAATTACTGAAGAGATTTGAAAACAAAGATCTCTTGGTAGGTAACAGCTATGCGCTTTCTTTTTTTTTTTTTTAAATGTTTGCTTAATCTGTGCTTGTTTAGTACCGTATTCCCTTGTACAGTCAATTGCCAATTTTTGTAACGATAGTAGTTCAAGTAATTCATGTTGAAATGTCACACGAATAGCAGAGTAAGTGGCTGCCAAAATGAACTAGTCAAAGTGCTGAATCATACTGGATGTCAAGTTAAGTGAGCAAATAATTCAGAACAATATAAGGAATATAAAGAATATATCCATAAGGTTTTATATTGAGGTAGTGATAGTCTGTAAATCATTTAAAGCAAAAACAAACAAAAAAAGCATTTGATATAATCATATTTCTGGTTCTTACTACAATTCCATTGTAGAGATGTGATTTTTAAGAAATGCTCTCTCTTTGTGCGTAACATACACATGAAGTATATATACCCATTTACAAAGTATATCTGTGTACTAGTACACACACATACACTTGGCACAAAGTAGTCTATACTTAAAAATGATATAATAATGTCTAGTCATTTAGCCAGACATAGCACAGTTGATTTTGCTCTCTCTACTGTAATTTATGGACTACTTGCATTCTGGGTTTTTTTTTTTTTTTACCATATCATCCCCTACATCCCTCCATCTATACATTTTATCTTTTTTTTTTTTCCTTTTTTAATAATAAAGAAAACCCCTGCCAACTGCAAGCTTAATGCATAACATATCAATCTGATTTAACTTTTTGGCCTTCTGTCTTTGAGAGAGATCAAGCAAGCCCTAAACACAAAAATGATGGCAAAACAATAATCTTCAGTATAGTAATTATTTTGTCCTCTTAAGATAGGCTTGATACTCGAAGTTCATCTATACTTTAATACATTAATATAAACCACTATATATATTAGTTCTGAGCTTTTGCAGTGAGCTTACATTATTTTCAATTCATCACATTTAAATTGAAGTTCTGAGACAACAAAAAGGAAAATCCACCAGCGTCACCTTTCGTTGCAGTCTGGGGGTGTAGGTTTCCTGCGCTTCCTCTCCCGTGCTGCGATTTTGGCTGCCAACCATCTTCTTTAACGGGCTTCTCTCACACTCGTCTCTGCAGCTACTCCGCTTTCCCTCAAAGAACCTTGAGTCGCTTTGAGCTGCGCAGTGAAATTCCCTCTTCTCGTATGCGAAAGACAGCTGAGCAAAGGTCATGCCAAGTGCTCTTGTATGACTGCCCCACGGGAGGTTAAAGTCAGCTCCAAGTAATCTGCTGCGATAAAACCATCTAGCAAAGGACGTCCCAAATCGTGCTGCACTGTTTTCCTCTTCCAAAGCATGTTCTGTTCTCCCCCACCTCTTTTTTTTTTTTCTTTTTCTTCCTGCAGGACTTCAATATTTCTTATGGGAGCCTCTAGAAAACAAATGCATTCTTGTTATGGCCAGAGATGAATGTCAGGATTGAATCAACATTCATTAAAGAGGCTATTGTTTGACCTGCACTGTCCCACACTGCAGCTACGACAACAGTTTCAGTTTGATAAATTAATAGTGTCATTGTGTACCGGCTCAAATTATGGCATCACCTGAATAACAAAGACTCCACTGTCCACATGACAACTGACAAAGCATATTGTTATATTTTAACAACAGCAACAAAATATGGGCCATTCAAAATACTGAACTATATGAAGGAACATCAGCTGTGTACAAGTGAAATGCAGTATCACCTCTTATTCAAACTGAATAGTTTTGTGACATTGCTATTTCATATATATATATATATATTTTCCATTGTAACTTAAGAAAATGGGGAAATTTTGAATTTGAATCCCACATCCCACTCAGCGATGCGATCTTGTCTTGAATATGTAACTTGAAGAGCAATGGATGCACTGGGGAAGATAAGTGTGCGCCCAGGGGAAGGCCTGGCATAAGTCTGGCATTCAGCTTGGAGCTGCTGGCATTTCTAAGGATGGGACATGTGTAGTTAAGCTGACTTAACAAGCAGTTACTGCTGGAGGCGGCAGTCTCATTCCCTCTGGGAAGAGCTCCCTGGGAAGAGCTGCTTGGCTCCTGGAGTGGCTGTGGGCACGGATCTGCTCCTTCCAGCAGCTGGGAGCTGCTGTGGCCCTTTCTTCTGGTCCCACCTAGGGCTGCACAGTGCAATGTTAAGAATCAAATATCTCTCAATTATCAACACAAAGCAACCCTTGTGGAAAACATTATTTTCAGAATCACTCACACACAAAGCAAACAAACAAAACCCTCTCTTCTAGATATTTGGAAATGAAATAGTCATTATGCTCTGGCCGAACCACCTGTGGTTGGACGGAGCCCTGCTTGCTCTCAGATAGCTCTGCGGTCAGGCGCTACCTGCCCGTGCACGAAGGGACCCCTTGCAGCGCTACCCGCCTGGGGCATCGGCTGGAGGGCTGTGGCAGAGACGGGTCTGGGGCTGTCGGCCAAGAGCAGATGAACAGTGTGCCCAGGGGGACAAGGGGATCCTGCCTTCCAGCAGGAATGGTGCAGCCAGCAGGACAGGGAAGCGACCATGCCCCTGTACTGGGTGCTGCTGGGGCTGCGCCTCAAATACTGTGCTCAGGTTTGGGCCCCCCACTACAAGAAGGATATCGAGGTGCTGGAGCGAATCCAGAGAAGGGCAACTGAAGGGGCTGGAACAGAGACCTTACGAGGAGCAGCTGAAGGAGTTGGGGTTGTTCAGACCGGAGGAGACTCAGGGGAGACCTCAACGCTCTCTACTAATATAGCCCTTAATTCTACCTGAAAGCAGGCTGTAGCGAGGCATGGGGTCCAGAATAACCACCCCTAGGACAAGGGGAACTGGCCTCAAGTTGCACCCGTGGAGGTTCAGGTCAGACATGAGGAACGATTCCTGAACAGAAAGAGCGCTCAAGCACTGGCACGGGCTGCCCAGGGAAGCGGTGGAGTCCCTGTCCCCAGCAGAGCGGATGAGGCGCTTGGGGCTGTGGCCCAGCAGGCACCGGAGTGAGGGGTTTATGGCTGGGCTTGGGGATCTCAAAGATCTTTCCCAACCAGAATGATTCTGCGATTTTAAGGTGCGTGTCACAACCCCAGAGGTAACGGCTTTGTTCTCTAACGAGGAGCAAACACTTCTCCATGAATTCTGCACACGAGAGCGGTAAGCGCACTTAATGCACATACATCAGGTCATGACTGACAGACAACAACGTTGTCCAAAAAAAGATCAATCTGTGGCAAAACAGTACAAAAAAAAAAAAAAAAAAAAAAAAAAAAAAGGGCCAGGGAGGGCAGGGAGAGCC
>JAVCKT010022754.1:40068-57640 GCA_032273925.1 Rhynchotus rufescens
CTGGAGATCTTCCAAACCCGCCTGGATGCCGCCCTGTGCCCCGTGCTCTGGGTGTCCCTGCTGGAGCAGGGGCTTGGCCTAGATGATCTCTAGAGGTCCCTTCCAACCTCAACCACTCTGTGATTCTGTGAGCTGTGCTGGTATGATTTAGTCTGCACCTGGCTGCACTCATGCCCTTGAGAAGGGCTCCGTCAGTGCCGGTGGAGGCTCCCTCTGCTCTGGCAGCAGAGGCTCTCATTTCCAGAAGGTTCCTCTCCAGCTCTGAGCTCTGCGGCCCGTCAGAAGGTGGCAGGCAGCTCCACGGTGCGGCTCGCAGCTCTGCACGCGCTGCTGGAGCGCTCCGGTGTGGAGAGGCTGCCAGGAAGCTCCGTGTGCCCCGTCTGCTCCTGAGGGATTGAAAGGAAATGCAACGAGACGATTTTCATCTCAGCACAAAGACTTTAAATGGAGAGAAAAGGAGTAACATGAACATGATCTTGGATGCTCTGTGAAAGCATGCTTTTTTTTTTTTCTAGAAGACTTTGTCTGAATCTGTTTAGTTTCAAGGCATAAAGCTTTGTTATATTTTTGTGAGCTAGTTATAGAGCTGATTTTGGTGTTCTGCTGAACAGCATTGTTAATGTTAAGGCTAATGAGTGCTGTTGATGAATGTTCTTGTAAAAAGTTCTTTCTATGAGAGAGATAATGCCATCAATTAGATGGGAAAAAAAAAAGGGGCAGAGGAATATGAAGTGTGTGAAAGTAAGTCTTAATTTGCATTTGTTATAACCTTCTTTGTTATTTTTTTCTGCTCTAAGGGTCATAATATTTATGGATTTGATCTGGAAGTGCTGCTTCAAAGAATTAATGTGTGCAAAGTCCCTCACTGGTCCAAGATAGGTCGACTGAGGAGGTCCAATATGCCAAAGCTTGGGGTAATAAGATTGCTCAAGTCTTTTAACACTCTTTATGTGGCATATGACTAAAAATGAATTAATTTTGCCGAAGAATTGTAAATGTCACTCTGATGTATTTTGACTGTTGGTCATGCTGGATTTCATGTGTCCCAGATCAGAAATGATGAGTGTTTATATGAGTTTTATTGCAGTAATAAGCTGAACTAATTTTCAAGTTAGGCTAATTTAGTTTACATATCTGCACTAGGTGATGATAATGACAGATTAATTGCAATAGTCTTTACTGAAACTGTCTTTGTCTGCTAAACTGCAAAATGAGGAAATGTGATTTAGTTTGATTGGTGAATCATCCCACAGAGAGCTGCTAAATTAATAATTCTGCAGTTCTTGGTGTATGTACTTGTTCAGAGGACAAAACAAATCAGAAACCCCAACAGCTTAAGAACTAAGGCCAGGAGACTGAGTTTGCAATCTGCTTCTGCGCATGCACGTTTTTACTGAAATATAGCCCGAAATCCTTCAGGGAATAGCACTTAAGACCTGTAGGTTTCGGTGGAGTATTCCAGATGATTGGAGTTAGTTGCACCAGAGGGTCTTTTGGAGGTCACCAGAGGGTCTTTTGGAGGTCACCAGAGGGTCTTTGGGAGGTCACCAGAGGGTATTTTGGAGGCCTGCCCTTGTTCACGAGGGCGCGTTGTGTTGTGTTGTGTTGCTTCCCTGCCTGCCTCCCGGCGCGTGCTGTGCCCAAGGGCCGAGGGGGCTTTGCCGAGAGGAACGCGGCCTGCGGGCGGATGCTCTGCGACGTGGAGATCTCGGCTAAGGAGCTGCTTCGTTGCAAGAGTTACCATCTGTCCGAGCTGGTTCATCACATCCTGAAAACGGAACGGGTGACCGTTCTGCCCGAGGAGATTCGGAACATGTACAGGTACGTCGCTGGCGTGGTTGGAAGCCCTCCCTGGAAAGTGGAGGAGCTGTTTAGGTGCCTGCTGCTCATGCTTTTCTAGCTGGTTTGTCGTGGAAACACTGGCTTTGCGCTGTTGTACATAAAATATGTATTTTCTTATTTTTTAAAAATATTGCTGGCTATTTGTAACAGCACTGACTCTATTGGGCGGGAGATTACTATTGTGCAAAGTAAATTTGTTTTGATTGGGATTGTTGCTTTAGATACACTAGTAGGATATCTATACACTTGTTTGTAGGAATTAGTAGAGCTTGCTGTATAATTCAGCCTCTGTGTAATATGGATAGCACATGTTTTCAGTACAAAATACAGGTCTGATCTAGTAGAGAGTATATAGGAACTGACTTTAAGAGGCCATCCTTTTCTCTTCTTAGTGATTCTCCTCATTTAATGTTCATGCTGGAAAACACCTGGATAGATGCCAAGTTCATTCTCCAGATCATGTGTGAGCTGAATGTTCTGCCACTAGCCCTTCAGATCACAAACATCTCTGGGAATGTTATGGTACTTCTAAAAAATATATATTGTTGCTTTTTTTTTTCCCCCCCACTTCACTGTCACACTAAACAGCTCTATATTTTCTGTGTTCCACTTAATTTAAATTTACAAATAGTATTCCATAATACATTATTCTGTAAATTTTGCTGTTAAGCCTGTGCCTTTGATGCTGTAGTGAAATAGTGATGTAAAAGAAATCCATAAAAATGATATTTGGATGCCATGCATGCTAATGAAACAACAACAAAATAGTAGTGCTAAGTAAACTTTCAGATGAAAGATTTGTCTTAGTGTGTTTTTGCATGTCAGCATTTAGTTTCTTTGCTTTGATTTCTTTTTTCTTCCCCTCTCTCTAGTCAAGGACAATGATGGGTGGACGATCGGAACGAAATGAGTTCTTACTGCTTCATGCATTTCATGAAAAAGACTATATAGTGCCAGACAAACAAGCTTTTAAAAAGCCTCTGCAGAAGCTGGTGGGTTCAGAGTTTTTTAAAATATCTCTCTCTGAGAATTTTTATTTTTTTATTTATTTATTTACTTATTTATGTCCTTTGTGTACTAATATTCTGTGAGAGCATGGAAATGTAGCCCTAGTCTTAGATACAATTTAATATTACCACTTATGATTAATTCCGTAAAGTTTTTTTGCTGAGCTGATGCAGGACAGATTGTATAGTTAAAAAGGACATTGTTTTACCTTCAAATTTACAAAGACTTAATTGCTCTTTAATTTAAAATTGAAGTAAGTGAAGTACATTACCTCGTAGGAAAATAAAGCAGACTGACAATGCACTTCATTGTGCATTGGTCCTAGAATTAAGAAAAAATATTTCATTGATAAATAGTCATTTAAGTATAAGTTGTAAGATTTTTATTGGAGTATGTGAATGAAAATATTCTGGGGAATTTAAAAAAAAAAAAGGCTTTTGTAAATATATTTATAAATGAATTATTTTAATGTACTATTTTTGCTTTTTTGTTTTACCTTTAAGCAAAAGTAGTAAAATAGTACTAAAGAAGTAAACTCTGGCGAATCTATTGAGGCATCAAAGCAATGCTTGGATTTTAAATGACACAGAGAAAGGTCAAACTTGCAGAGAAAAACTTCTTGCTGGAACAGAACAAACGACAAAATTCACTTTAGATTTGCCATTTCTGTTTACCTAACAAAGGCCTGCCCATTCCATTTCCAAAACTACCTTTGATCTTGTTTTGACAATAACAACTCACAATTAGATTTCCTTTTTTCCTGTGTGTTGACTTTTACAACCAGTGAGAAAATGTAGCCTAGAGCTAATGTTCAGTGAGGACTGTTCCTTAAACTCCTTGACATCTCTTGTGATCAGTTTGTTCCCTTGAAGGTAGTTTTCAATTCTGTTTTGAAATGTATACAGCGACAGTGAGGATCGTGATGAAAATGCCATGCTTTGCATCTGTTCTTAGAAGGAACTTCCAATTTCGTATCTTATTTGCCAAAAATCTCTCTCCCAATGGTACAGACTAAATATTTTTTTTATTTTTTAAATGCCAAATGTAGATGGATGAAGATGAAGAATTTGAAGATCAGACTAAATCCAAGACAGGGAAAAAGAAAGCAGCGTATACTGGGGGATTAGTCTTGGATCCCAAAGTGGGTAAGATGTGGCAATTTCCTGTCTTGTATCAAGTCAGAATCAGGTAGGTTATATGAACACACAAGATTGCAGGTGGCAGCATCTATACCCTGTGGTTTTATTTATCAATTTATTTGTATTTAATGCACAAGAAAATGCCGAACATTGTGAAATTATTTATTCATAGGAGTTTTCTTCTTAGGTAGGTAAGGTCTGGAGAGGAATCAGGACTGTATGGCTGTGTGTAATTTTCTAATGGACACGTAAGTTTTCTTCCAGTTTCCTCTCTCTGTGGGGAAAACTGTACAAGTGTCCTATAGCAAAACAGAAGGTATCTGTTCAACTCTGGTGAGTTAATGGGGTTGGATCGTTCCACTTCTGACATGTCTCTGTAATGGTTAGTGGTGCATCTCAACAGCTGTTTAAGGGATTTAGATACTGAAAGTATTGCATGGTGTACTTCTGGCATTTAAGTGAAATCTCGTTTTTGGAATGAGGCTGTTTCTCTTAACCTGCAAGCCTGCGGCTTGAACTGACAGACTTCAGTTTGATCCAGGTCCATTCCTATAGAAAGATCTTGCTTTCCTAGATAAGACTTAACACATTCCATGGTCCCATCTCATGACTTTTCTGTGTGTCATCTTCCCTTCTACCAAAAATGCAGCCAAACAGCTCAATTGTTTCTAATGTTAGCTTGCCTTATTTTCAGTGTGTTTTGTTAGTTGTGCAGTTGGATGCAGTCCTTAGAGTGAGTAATTGTGCCTTCTGTTCTAACTCTGTTTCAGGTTTTTACGACAAGTTTATTTTGCTTCTCGACTTCAACAGCTTGTACCCATCCATTATCCAGGAGTTCAACATCTGCTTCACCACAGTGCAGAGAACATCGTCAGAAGCACAGAAGAGGGCAGGGGTTTGTGTGCTTTAACTTGTGATTTGAATAGCCCTGCCTGATTTCACTGTGTTTTCGGTGGATGAGCTTAGCAGGAAATTGTTGTTTCTTTGCCTGATTTCATTTTTCCTTTCACACGCGTAAAACAAATTCAACTTAGTGAATTTTGGTTTGAAGTATTTTGGATGTTGTATCTGTCTGTTGTCTTTTTGGTAACACTATTTTAGAATGTTGGTAAGTTCTCTCCCATCTAAGCAAAATCTGTTGTTTCCTAGCTTGTTTTCATAGTGAAACAAGATTTGTATTCATGCCGAGTGGGTCCTCTTCTCCCCTACATGCTCCTAGCAATTTTTGAGCCCCGTGACCAATTGCATCTACCTTTATTAAGCCTTCCCAGAGCTGAGTTTCCTGCAGGTTTCCTGCAAATAGATACCTGAAGGGAAGAAGGACCCGTGTCCTGTGCTTGGGGAAAGTGAGCAATGCGAGCTCTTTGCTTGTTGGACACCAGAGAAAGCCACGGGAGGAAGGGAGGGCAAGGCCCCCAGGCAGCGATTGAGTGGCTGTGCCAGCTCCAGGAGCAGCTTCACTGAAATTCCTGCTGTATTAAGCGTGTCCCAAAGGCCTCTGGAGGTGTCGTTGTGTGTGGGGCGCCTCAGCAGCCGTGTTGGCCACAGCCTGCCCGTGGCTGCTCGTGCTCCTTCCTCCTTGGCAGGGCTGCTCTGTAAACTGAGGCAGGGAGCTGGTCGGGCCTAAAGGTTAAATTGGAGGCCTTTTTTTTTTTTAACTGGGATCAGCTCAGCAGTTGGAATTAGTCTGTTGTCCCATAAGGACTTGTGGCATCACAACTGAAATATCAGTGAAGCAGCAGAAGTGAAGGAAAACGTATGTGAAGCTCTTTCATCTAATACCTCCAAACTTTGTAGATTTATTAGTGTTTCACGCTGAAGCAGCTAATTTTAATTTTGACCATGGCACTGTATTTACTTAGGTTTTGAGGCCGTTTCTTGTTGCGGTTCTTCCTGGACTGCTTCCTCAACTTGCCCACGTGTAGCCTCTCTGTTCTGTTACCTCGTTGGTTGTGTTGCTTGCTTGGTGTGACGTTCAGCCCTGCCAGACTCGCTGCCTTTCTCCTCCTGCCTCCCAGATCTCCGGGGGCTCCCTGTCGGAAGGGACAGCGCTGTGTTGTCCTCTCCTTTGCCTCGTGAAGGCAGAGGGGGAGAATGGAGTGTGGGGACAGAAACAATGGGTTAGACTTCATAGACTCTCACTTGTTCCTAAGAAACCTTTATAGGAAAGGTAGGCTAGGTAGGTAGTTAAGAAAAGGACCTGAAATTCAAAAGGTTCTCTGGGCCTCTCTGCAGAGATTAAGTAATGTAATTAAAGACCCCCAGAAACTCATGCCTCTTGTTCTCAGTTGTCCTTGGCAGAAGATGCAGAATGTTGTTGTTTTTTGTTTTTTAATTCAAGCTTTTCACTAAACACCTTGAAAATCTATTATTATAACATATCCGTCATATAGGGAGGGCAATAAAAAAAAATGTTGGTTATTCTTTAACAGGCTGAAGAAGAAGAAGAAATTCCAGAACTTCCGGATCCATCTCTGGAAATGGGAATTTTGCCTAAAGAAATTAGGAAACTGGTTGAGAGAAGGCGCCAAGTTAAGCAGTTAATGAAACAGCCAGATTTAAATCCTGACCTTTATTTACAGGTGTGTTTTATAGAATCTTTTTTTTTTTCTTTTCTTCTTTTCTTTTTTTCTTTTTCCTTCTTCTTCCCACTCCTCTAGATGCACTGATTAGCTTTAAAGAATAGGGGTAACTAGTAGTGGTTATAATATGTTTACTTGTAGCCCATTGTTGCTCCAGAC
Organism: Rhynchotus rufescens; assembly: GCA_032273925.1. Lineage (NCBI taxonomy): Eukaryota > Metazoa > Chordata > Aves > Tinamiformes > Tinamidae > Rhynchotus > Rhynchotus rufescens. The sequence continues at coordinate 46,799 of JAVCKT010022754.1, forward strand.
TATATAAAAGCTATGAATTGAATTATGAACATAATGTTCTCTTGTGATGGTTATTTCACTTCTTCTGTTTCTGTGTGTTTTTTTTTTTTTTTTTTTTTTTTTTTTCCCAGTATGATATCAGACAGAAAGCTTTGAAACTCACTGCTAACAGTATGTATGGCTGCCTGGGATTTTCCTTCAGTAGATTCTATGCCAAACCTTTGGCTGCATTGGTGACACATAAAGGCAGAGAGGTAAGTCATTAAGTGAAGTTTTGAACGCATATAGCGATGGTGAATTTAAGCTACCTATGTTAAGCTACCTATGTTTTCACTGAGTAGGAGAATGGTCTTCACTCATTTTGGAACTTGCTTTTGGTTTTTGAACTGTAGATTTTGTCTTTCTCTACAGTGAAAGTTGGAGAAAAAAAGTGTTGTATGGAAAAGAATCAGACAAATATCCAAAAAAAAAAAAAAGACAAACTGACGCTCCAGCCTGGGCATTATTCTGCATTAAACTGCTTCGTTTTAATAGACCATATTTATGGTGACAAAGAAAACTAGGCTGCTTTCACATATTCCACGAATTTCTGATTCTGCTTCATGATGTGGCCTTCAGCTCAGCAGTATGCTTCAAATTTGGATGTATTTGTCTTTGGGCAGTCTGTCATTTCACAGACATGCTGAGTTCCCTAAAACTCTTAATTCATTAGCCCTGGCTACCTCAATGGCTTATATATTGGGCCTTTATTTTTCTATGTGTTCCATAAAAGGAACGTTTGCATTGGACTTGAGAGGACAGATTTTAGATTCTGTTAAATACAGGCAAAATTACTTTTCTTGTTTAGGAGAGCAGTTGAATACAAACCACATCAGTTTGGTCCCAATGGAAAAAAGAAATAATCTCAGATGCAAAACATACCACTAATGTTCCTTGGTACCACCCAATGTTTGTACACTATGTCTTGAAACAAATTTTTCCTACTCTTTCATTTTTCTTCTTATATAAATGAGAATACCAAGCAGGAAGCTGCGGGGAGCGGATAAAAATACAGGGAAGCGATGCGATGGGGTGTTTGGTGCCTTTTAACCTTCTAGGTGAGCAGGGAGACAGGCGAGTTCACTTCTGGGTTCAGAAGCCAGAGTCCACGGGCCTTGCAGCTTGTGGCTGAGGCAGCTTGTGGCTGATTTGCACGGGGCATTTTGTTTCCCTTAACGTGTCATTGTTTTCCTAAGTTTTCCCATATAAACTGTTTTTAAAAACAACCCCCTACATGCTGCCCTTTCAGGATTTCCCTAGACACTGTGTCTTACCTTTACACACATATTTAGCTGGGAAGTCATTTCCAGCTTCACAAAGTAACTGTGAATAGGTTATGTGTGCCTGTGAAATCATGTGCTGATGTTTCTTTTAAAGAAGTGGTATCTTTTTGTAAGATTCTGATATATTTATCTACAAGGCTGCCTGGGAAAAAAAAGTACAATTGAAAACTTAAAACTGTGATTACAAGTCTTGACTATGCTTCTAACCTGAGGATTTTTATTGCAAATAACGAACACTTAAACTGGGCCTTGAGCTTTTGGCCTTTCTATTAAGGTAGAAAACGTGCTTTTGGATTCCATATGTGTTTTATTGTTTGGCATAGACTAGTGGCTATTAGTAAAGCTATTGTGGAGATAACAAACTTTAGAAAAATGTAAAGTGTTCTGACTGTAATTTTGTGTTTCTGTAAAAGTACATCAGATTCTGATTAAGTAGATGTTCTGTATGCCATGCTCTGAAAACTTGTGTGATTAGGCAGGTAGTCAGTTAACAGATACATCTAGCCTTATTACTTCCTCATTTCTTAAGAAGTTTTTGCTATAAAAGATTATACAAAGCAATTCAGGTATCTGGTCTTGTGAGCAGGAATATTCTGTCTAGAAAAATGGTATTTTAAACCTTTTCTTACATTAATCTTTCAATTTTTATGTTTCTACTTAGGACTGAATGGTAATGTAAAATAGACGAGCATCAAGTGTCAGGAGATGAGGTCTCTTTATATGAAGAGGGTGATTAAAATGTAATTATTGCATAAAAATGTTAATATAAATGATACAGCATTTTCTGATGGTCAGTGATTAACTGGCTATGTCAAATACAGTATATTTCAGAAAGAAAGAAGGTGGTATGCAGTATTGCTGTGGAGAAAATGAATAAATGCGGGGAGGCTTGCAGATACCTGTGGTGTAGGTGTGTAAAGGAAGAAAAATAGGGGATGAAAAGTGAAATTAATGTTTTCTTCTGCTGACACAATTACAGTTCAATCCTGAGTTTTAGCAGGGGGAAAAAATACAGGGCTGTACTTTCCACGTTGAGGAAGTTCTTGTTGAAGATTACTGTATCATTAGCTTTAATGTAGCTGAGCGAAGGTGAGCTTTGCTGACTGCTTTAAGTAGTCTGCTTTCTAACTTTGTGTCTGCAGATCCCTTAGCTGAGTTGGGAGGAGCAGCTCCCCACGAGTGCATGGTGCTGCCTGCTCCCTGCTGTCCCTCGTGTCCCTCCGAGTTGTGCAGCTCCTGCCTGGGGGATGCAGGTTTGGCGGTGGCAGTGCACTCAGTGTGTGGGGGCTGCCTCATGGGTCCCATGTGCTGATCAGAAAGTCTTGTAATGCGACCCAGGGCATTTCTTGTGAAACAGCACTTGGTCATTTGTTTAAAACTCTGTTGATGTGCAACAAGTTTGCTCCGTTTTCCTGGGAGGAGGTATAGAAAGCTTGCTGCATGTGCCAGAACACAGAGAGGGAAATCCGTAAGTCCCTGACAAAATCTGTTCCGGAGCTCGGGTCTTTGCGTGCCCTTAGTGCAGTGTGTGAGATGAACCTTGGCTTGCCTTGGACCCGCAGCAGAAACTTTGCCGAGCCCTGCCTGGCCGTGGGCAGGCGGGATGGGGCGCGGAAATGAGGGGGGACCCCAGCAAATGAGGTAATTTGTGCGTGTGGGGCAGCAGTGGTGGTGATGTTTCACTAGATGGCGATAGAGACCTGGAGATCATTAATCAATTAAGACTTTGGTTTTTGTCGCTGAGTGACGCACCTTAGTGTGGCTGACTGCGCTGCTTGTCAGACGTGGCCTCCTTGTGTCTCTTTCTCAATTGTGGGTAACCTCTCAATTGTGGGAAGATAAGGAATATCTGTGTGTAATTTGTCTTAATTAGTTGTATTATATGTCACAGGTAGACTGGTTAACTTTCATGTATTGTGAAAGGAAAAAAAAATCTGCAAAAAAATGAGAATTAGGAGGGAATTAAAACTGTGCATCCAATCCATTTTGTCTTTTTTGAAAAACATATTTTTTGCGAATTTGATCATGAGAAATACATTGGTTCTGGTTCTAACAATAAATTTTATTTTAAAAGGTTGCTTTACATTTTCTTGAATGCAAATATTACATTATTGATCTGGACTTCATTAGAATAATTCTCTGTTTTTCCCCTCCCTGTTACAAAGAGTTTGTCTGGGCCTTGCTCCTGTAACTACAGCAGTTGCTTGCGTGGAAAAGGAATAGGAAAATATTTAATATATTTTTAGCTGTCCTTTTAATGTAATTTAACAACTGGAAACGAGATGAGTCGGTGCTGCCCAGGCAGCCAGCCCTGCACCGGCAGGCAACGTGAGGTCAGGCCTTTCTAGCCGCTCGAAAAGACAGGCCTTTTGATGAAGTGTCAGTTGTCTGATTTCCCAAATGCGGGTGCCCTTTCCTGCGGGGTTTTCTTACAGGGCCACAGAGGAGCTGCTGAGAGAATTTTCTCCCTGCTCAGCTTGCTTGCCAGCGGCTCTTGTTCGGAACCGATGCTTTTTTGAGGTATTTCATTTCTTCTAGGTTCCCTTCTTCTTTTTTTTTTTCCCCCCCCAAGTAGTGACAGAACTGAAGTAAGGTCTGTTTCCTAAAAGGAAAATGGCACCTTTGCTGTTTCCAGCAGTGTGCAGTGGTAGGAGCAGTGTTACAGTGTGCAGAATAAAAGGGGGGAGGAAGACACTTGGGTTAATTCCAACTTCCTCATTCAGATTCTTAGATACATTCTCAATTAATAGTTAGTTTAGGGCCCTGGCAGTCAAAAGGGAAGAATAAAAGCTGCAAACTGGGAAAAGGGTGGATATGAGGGGGAGGAGGAAGATAAAGTGAAGGAAGATGAGCTCATTAAAAAAAAAATTGAAATAAAGGTAGGTAAGCAGAGTAATGGCTATCCATTGTAATGGGCTTCTGAAAAGAAATCCAGGCATCGCTCTTGTCCTCCCAACAACTCCCCGTTTTGTTTTTTGACTTCTGAGGAAATGGATCATCAGTTACTTTCTTTTAAATGTGCCTGGTTACAAGTTTGCCTGGTTTAAAAGTCCTGGTTACACCATGGGAAGGAACTGTCACGAATGGCGCAACTGTCCCATCTTCTTGCTCCCATTGGGAAAAGGGGAGCTTCCTAAAGTCCCATCTACACATATCATCTATGTTTTCCTAAGGAACATGACGCCAATTTAGCGTTTTTGGATGATATACAACTTGCTAACAAAAGCCCAGGCAAAAGATTTCTTAATTGTATTTGAATATAAATATGACAGAGTGGAATCCTAAGAGAAATGTTGCTGAATTATTGCACTGTCCCTAAATGGAAGGTGTTGAAGTCGAACCAGTTGTCACTGCTCTTAAATTTATTATTATGCATGCAATCATGAGCCAGTAAAAAAACGATGTACATTATTCTGCATGCTAATATCCCAGAAGATACAGAACACACATTTCAAGAGAGGCAGCTTACAGTCTGGAAATGCAAACTGAGTGCAAAGGAGTAGAAAAATTATGGAAGATCTCAAGATTCATTGAAATTAAATATTGTTTGTCAAGTGAGTGAGATGACATCTGGTCTGATAAAGACTTCTGCATCTCCAAAGAGAGGAAATGAAATATTTTAATTAAGAATGGCCAGAATATCCTGGGTGAGAAAGAAATCTGACTGGAGGAGAATTTTTATTTATTTTTAATTTTACATAAAGCTTTTCTTTAATGGATGCTCAGTGAGAAATGCTTAGGAATATTGTTTGGACATAAATTTACATAAAAACCAATTTTAAGATTGTGCTGTCACCAGAGATGTGGTGCCTCTCATTTCTTGGTGCTAATTTTCTTGGAGGAGTTGCAGCAATTGCGCGACCACATGGGGAGCTGGATGTGCCTGGTGATCTGACTTGAAAACTAAGTGCAGAGGGAAATAAAACTGACTTTTGTTGGATCAATGACTCAGTGACTCACCACATACCCTTAAAGCCGACAGAAAGCAGCAGGTCAGCAATTAGGGGCAGAGAGATAAGAAGGGTCAGTCATGAGCACCCTTTTTTTAGCTCACACCTGTCTGTGAAACTGTAGAGTTCACATTAAGAGAGTGAATTTTCTTTTTTTTCTTCCTCCATGCTTCTGTTTTTATCTTTTTTTTTCATAGCTTTCTATCTTGTATTTTGTTGCACAGAGATACAGGTTTGCTTGAACTTTCTCTGAAATTGGTTGGAGTTGAGGTTGGTACTGCAACCGTTCAGGTAGCAAAAAGAGGGTCTTCATTCAAAACTGCAGTAAAACTAAAATCAGGACACTTTAAGGGTGAGGTTCCCCAGTGCATTCTCCAGATTATCTGTAATGTAATGGGATGTATCCCGGGAGAAACTGGCATGAGGGATTGGGGTGGAGTGGTGAGCTGATATCTCAGGATCAGAAGCAGCAGCTTTCCGAGTTCATTGGGCACAGCAAAGACTCTTGGGCATGCACTAAAATATTGGGGAATATTCTTGAATCCTGCAGGTCCCCCGAGATCTCGCCACACTCAGGCTTTAGCATAGCTGAAGAAAACCTTTAATCTCACCCAGAGTACTTCAGGGAGTATGAGATTCAAAAGACAGATCCTTTCATTGCTCTCTTCTCCAGACACTGTCACAGAGATGCCTCCTGAAGGAAAGTGATTCCCCAGATGTAGGAACATGGGCACTGCATCCTGGAGACGACAGCTTTTGCAGGCACACATCTCACAATACCATTTCTAAACTGATCATGTTCTGTTTTTAAACAAGCTAATTTTCTAATAGTTTTAAAATTGGAAGAGTCTTCCATTGTTAGGAGTCTCTCTCAATTTATTCAGCATAAGCAAAGGATGTGTAAGTTGGAATGCTGTCTACTGTTTTAAGCTTTACTCCATCCTGCAGATTTGTTAATACTGCCAAGTCTTTGCAGAACACGTTTTTATAGTCCATTGGTAGGTTGCCATAAAATACGTAGTTTTTTGAGACTGAACAAAAGTTTCTCCTCAGGAGAACGGTCTCTCTTGATGTCTTAAATGGAACATTGTCCTATTATAGAAGCCGTGGGAAACGTAGGAACTAATAAGGTTTTCAAAATACTGGGGACTTTTCAATTGGAGGAAAAAATAATCTCCCTTTTCAGTCGCTATTCCTAAGAGTATGCAGAAATGATTTAACATGAGGTGTCTAAATCCCAGGAGACCGGAGTCAGTATTCATTCTGTCCTTCGGAAATAGGACATCTTGGTCTCAAAATTACAAAGTTTCATGTACCTCCTGGGAATGTTGCTAACTGTGCAAAAACTCTTCAAACAGTTTACATTAAAATAGTTTTGAGCCTACCAGACCTGTAATTTCCAAGTAATTCTTTAGGGGTGATGATAATTCCACTGTGAAGTATGAGGAGAAGTTGAGAACTCGGTTTCTTCAGTTTAGAGAAAAATAGATTAAAGGCATATTTGATTGTGATCTTCAACTGCCTAATGAAGGTCGTTGAGAAGGCAGAGCAAGAGTCTTCTTGAACGTGTGCAGTGAAGGAACAAGAGGCATCGGCTGCAATTTGCAACAAGATAAATTCAGATCAATACAACAGCAAATCTCTTCTCAGTGAGGCTGGCAAAACGCTGCAACTGGTTGTCTGGAATGCTTCTGGTATCTGTATTCATGTCCCTTCTAAAACTCAACCACAGAGGCCTCCTGGCAGCCTCTCTCTGAGCTTGTGCTAATTCTTGATGATCATCTCAGGCTGCAGAACTGTCTACTCTTTGCAAAGCGGTGGCTGGCAAGCCCCGGTTAAGAAGGGTAATTAAGAAGGGTTCTCTGTTGACATGCGCTTGTTTTCTGAGCAGTGATTTCTGGTTCCTGCTGCGAGGGGAAAGGCAGCCATAGCCAGACAGTTTCTGAGCTGCTTGTGCCAGAGTGATGGTGCTGTGTTACCATCATGAAAAGGACTAGAAAATTCTGATTTTAAGCTCACTGAGTGACTGGATTGGTGACGTTATTGGAAAAAATGTGTGAAATGCTTCGTTGATGAAGTGCAGGGTCAGGCTTCCTGAAACAGATGACTAAGAAGGATTTCTGTTACCTGAGACCTCTAGGAACAGCTTCTTGTTTATTCTTCTTGTCTTCAGTTTGTTTTTTTATTCCCTTAGGGAATACCATAGCTGGCACACTAGCAATTTCCTCTTCACTTTCTCTTATTGACTTCAGTGCACAGAGTGTTCTTCAGTGTTGTTTGTGCTTCGTACTTTTAATTTTGCTGGGATATTCCACTATTACATCACTTTAACAGCATTGTGATTTGGAATAGGAAATCTGGAAGATACATTTGCTACAAGGGTGCAACAAAGCCTGGGCCGTGTTGGCAGCTGAATTGCAGATTTCCTCTCGGTTTGGCTCAGGTTGGGATTTTGCTTGTTAAATCTCTAGATTTAACTTGTTGACTTTGCCCTTGAGGAGATTTTTGAACTCCTCAAGTATAAGTCAATGGCAGCTCATGTGTTGGGTTTAACTCAGGTTCTTTATTTTCTCCCCATTCTTCTCCTTATTTGCCTCAGAATTCAGCATAATTAGTATCTTACAACTTAGACAAGTGTAATTTCTATATTTGTTCAGAAATACAGTGGTTTCTTTAAATCATAGTAGCTTACCTAGCTTGACATTTTAATATATATTTTACTTTTTTTTTTGTTTCAGTGCAAAATCTCCTATTTTTCAACTTACCATTAAAAGTAGTCATCCCAGAGCTAAAGAAAAATCAATGAGAAGACTGTGCTTCCAGTGAGACCCCCCGTAGGCAGCTTTGATTAGAGAGACGCTTGAGATCTGACTCTCATACCCAATTGTCCATCAGGTGGCCGCTCGTTTTGGCACGTATGACTGTATACCACAGATGCTAGAGATAGAAAAAGGTCTGTTACATCATGTAGTTGATCTTCAAAGTAGGTGTATAGTTACTTCAACAGAGATACAACTCTTGTTTGTTTGGTTGTTTGGTTTGGTTGGTTTTGGTTACCAAAGGCTCTTTATTGTCCTTCAAGAAACGGCTTTTACTTTTAATTTTGATACAGGTTTTGGTCTGATGACTTTTCTTTGCACACTGTTTTTCAATGTATTTAAAAGACCAGAGATGAGCCTGCCCTCGGTAAGAATGTGGCATTTGACAGGTGCCCTGGAGCTCTGCATTCCTGGCCGTGGTCCAGGATGACAGAGGAATAATGGTTTAGAAACTGCCATTCCTGCCTTGTTAAAGGATTGGAAGAAATCTGTGAAGTTATTAACTACTATTCACCTCTAAAACATTGTGATAACATCAATATGGCATCTAATTGGCCGAGGTGACCTGTTTTACCTAGGTGGTGGTCTCGTTTGCTTTGTAATTCCTTTACATATGGCCTTCAGGCTCATGCTGCTTTTTCCTTCTCTTTCTATAGCTATTTAAAGGTTACCTGTGACTTGCTTATGATGTATCACTTGTGGTTTGATTTGGTGAAAATGATCGTATATAAACTACAAGATTTCAGATTGGTAAGAAGACACGCAAGACATAACAAGAATTCAGGGGATTAAGATGCATCATTCTAGGGTAAAAATGTTTTGAAAAATGTCTTGCTGAATCAAGGATTTAAGAATATAAAAGTCACTCTTATTAAAAAAAAAAAGTATTAGTCTGACATATATGTACAAAACAAATTATCTACAATACTGCTACCATTGGAAATGCTTGGCTGTCTCAAAATACACCACTTTTTGGCAGGTTATAGTATGTAATTGTATTTAAGACTCTCCAGCTAGTGTTAGAATATTTGGAATTGATCATTGATAGAGTGGGAGGTTTTTTGTTTCACTTTTCTATTTACTTTCTATTTACTGTTTCTTTTCTATTTACTTTCATTACCTAATGTATATGATAAGCTTTTCAGCTACTAATAGAAAATAGCTGTATTTAATAGTGATCTAACATCTTTCATAGTAATATTCATTGCTTTTAGGCTTCTATGAAATATAATCTTATATAATTATATGATATTATTATAATTATATATTGAATATATAAATGCATATATTTTATTTATATTGTATGAAAATAATATATGTATATAATATGTAAATATAATTTTATATATAGTTATAATATTAGTCTTATGGGAGATTCTGTCATAACTGTGGTTTATAGTTTAATGACATAGCAATAGCGAAACATTTTCTTCCTTTTCCCATCTCATCCTTTGGATTTTGAACTTGAATTTGATTATTTTAGTATTTGAGGAAAGTAACCCTGAAAATCCCCACTATTTCAAAGATGGCCAAGTTATCTAGTTTGCTGTTTTTCCAGGGAGATGAGCTTCTGACCAAAGGAAGATTAGTAAATTGTGGCTTTTGTTTGTGTGTCTCAGTTTTCAGCCTGGAGTGTGAGCTTGTGTCACTTTGCCCTGTCATAAATACTGTGTTAAATTACAGCTTTTTTTTTTTTTTTTTAAGAAACTGTTTGATTTTTTGCCAGGGATTCCCGAGCCATCTAGTAATAGTTTCAGGGATCCTATTCCCTCTCCGAAAATCAGTGCCAATTTTGGACTGTGCAGCTGTCCCAGCTTCCTTTTCATTAATTTTCACCCTAGGAGTAAGTGTTTGTTATTGTCTAACGTTTGTTATATCAGCTTATGCAAAGTCAGTTGGTTCCTTCCTCAAATGGATATTACTTTTTGTTAACGGGAGGGGAAAAAAGGTTCCGTCAGCGTGGACGTGGGCTTGGTGAAGCAGCTTGGAGTGGCGTTTCCAGGACTGCTCCAGAAGGGATCCTTGTGCAATATATTCCATACGGCACTGCATAGGTTTTGGCTCAGCTGGCCTTTGTAATCAGGGAGAGCCTCTCTGCTAAGCCGGGCCAGCTCCCCTTGCTGCAGGGAGCACGTCAGGCACGCCTCGCGGTAGATTAGCACAATTATCAAGTATCAGGACGGACTTAGGGCTCGTCCCTGGCCTTTTCCATCCCAGCCTAAGGAGAGCCTGCTCTGTGCCTCTCTGTCGGCTCCTCTCTCTGGCAAGAACTGGGGCTAGTAGCTTATTTATAGTCTTTACTGAGTAGTTTATTTATAGCCTTTGTTGTACATGGCACATCACGGGCAGCTTCTGTATGCTTTTGAGCACTGAAATTTTTTTTTTGTGCATTTGTTTTATATGATGCAATACTGTTTTCCCCATTTAAACTCTGCAGACAAGTACGGTTTTGCAAATGGGAATCTGTAACCACATCTAACTGATAAGCAGAAAAATAAGCTTTTTCTGTGTTTGATAGAGCCTTTGCAGCACAGGGAGATGTTGCTTTTTAGTTATAGTTTTTTATATCTGGGCCATTAGTTGTTTTAAGCAGTTAGGCAGTTGTTTAGGTGTAGGGTTTTTGGTCATAAAGAGACCAGTGCCATTGTGTCTGTTGTGTGGCAGAAGGCTCTGATGAGAGCATTAAATTTTGAGGAATTGTTATAGTGTGTAATGGGGGAGATGGAGTTTGGGAAAACCTAGACCAATATGCATACCTATAAAGAACAACTC
>JAVCKT010022755.1:0-19767 GCA_032273925.1 Rhynchotus rufescens
AGAAATATAATGAAAAAGTAATTTATAATGGGGAGTTGTATTCCAGCAGATGTCTTAGTGTAGACCTGGTCTCCGTTAAGTGTAAATATCACCATGTCCTTCAGAATGCTGGGATGTGCCAGAGATGCCCAGGAAACCCCCAGTTGCTCCTCTGCGGCCCATGGGGAGCTGGAGTCATTTGCAACAGAGCCGTTTTCTGCTTCCTGCAAGGCAAACAAGCGAGGGGAGAGGGGAGGAAGCAGCAGGCAGACATCAAGCGATCCTTAAGCAGCTAGCCCCTGCCAAAGGGAGATAAGGAGAAATGAATTAGCTCCTCTGGAACCAACTCCGCTTCTTAAATCACTTCAGCTTTGTGCCTAGTTAAAGCACATCCTTCGTTTGCATGCCTTGTTTCCACTCCACATGGATTTTCTAGTGCAAAACTAATTTGCTGAGGCTCTGCTAATGTCCCTGCCAGAGCAGCTTCCATACCTCTTATCTCTATTTACTCAGAAACATCAAAACAGTGTATTTTAGCCCTCTTCTCCTTCCAGATTATTTTCAGCATCATTCCCCATCTATCCCAAAAGCTACTTCCGGCACAGTAATACATCTTAGCAAGAGCAAGATGAAAATCCAGCTGGATTTCAGAGCACGTGTTGCACAATTAGACTACCAGAGGGCCGGCTCGCTGGGCACCCTGACTGGGTTGCTAAAGCTCTGGCGCTCGGGCGGCTGGAGGGTGCCAGGGCGACAGCAGCACGGAAGGGTGCAGCTTCCCGCAACGTGCCCTGCGGGGCTCCCTCCAGCGATGAATCCCGCTCTGCCCCTACCAGCGCCGTTGGTCCAGGCTCACATGGGGGCTGCAGTGACTGTGCTGGCCTCTCGTGGAGAGCTACCAGCTCCCCGAGCTCCCGACGTGCCAGGAGTGGGAGGGAGTGCGTGGGGCGCGGGCTGCTTAGCGCTGTCTCCTTTCTGCTGCTGCCCAAATGCTCTGCAGGAACGTGGCAGCCCGTTGCTGCTGAGCCATGTTAGCTTTTGGAAACTGATAAGATGACCATGACTGCAGTTGTGTGCCTGCTTCTGGCTCATTCAAGATAACTGTCCAGCCCTTCAGATGGGTTCAATCCATCTAGTTATTGTAACGATGTGTTCCCTCAAGGCCACTCCATCGTTCTTATCATTGATTATTTGTACTACAGTACGGCCTCCAGGCCCTGATCAGGATCCAGGCATCTAGTGCTAGTCCATGTGCATGGTAAGAATGAAGCCCTGCTGCAACATCTCTGCAGTCTAAACAGTGTCCAGTTAGTGCCTAATTTGTCCCCTGCTGAAAATACCTGTCACTTTAAGGGGACCTGGAAAAGAAGCCTTCAAGCCACTCACAGGGGCCGAGCTGCTTAGTTTGGTGGTGGTGTTTGTAACACGTAATTACAGCACGAGAAAGGATGTGCCCTGAGTGCTGGGCTGGTGTTCTGAGACAAGCACATCCGTGGTCTGTGGTCCCATAGCCAGTGCTCCTTGCCTTGTGATGTGAACCTGGTCGCCGCACGTGGTTTATTTCAAGCTCTCTTGTGCTTCTGTAAGCATGGCCTGTGCTTGGATTCGTCTCTCCTGCCTGTGTCTGCGCCTTCCTGCTTGAAGGCCGGCCCATTCTCCCATCTGGAAGACGTGGCCGTGGCTGTGCCGGGAGCATCCCCATTTGACTGGGAGAGGTTACTGGAGGGCAACAGGCTGATCCCTCCCTTTCTCCAAGGGCCGAATGAGGCCCCTCCCTGGAATGACGCAGGATGATGCTGTTCCTCAGGGCTAAGCCTGATGCTTCCCTGACAGGCAGGGATCTCTCCCAGGACTGAACGTAATGCCTGTCCTGGGACAGCAGCTGGAGAGGCTCGTTCCCTGTGGGCAGAGCGCCCGCAGCCCAGGGAAGGCACCGGCCCTCCCTATGTCCCGGAGCTGAAGTTCCCAAGAGAGAGCTTGCTCCCTACCTCAGGCACTCAGTCCGCTCGCTCTTTCCTACCCTCTTTTCCTCAACTGCTCATTTGACACTTACTGAGCCCAGATTTAATAGCACACTGTTTAGAACATGCCAAGGATAAAGCCTTTCTGTTTTATTTTCTCCATCTAAAACAAAAAAAAAAAAACCAAAAAACCCTCATGGTTAGATAGATTAGAGGTTCTCTTTAGTTTCCTGTTAAGCCTTTTTTAATTATATATCTTTTTTAATTGCAATCTCTTGGCTGATGTTAAAAGGGAATGCCAAGGGAATCACAGCTAATGACTTTCCAGGAGTTTCTGAGCAACAAGGTACCACCTCTTGTCAGGAAAATGTGACAGCAACAAGCCAGTGACTAATGGTCCAGGACTTGTCATTCTCTTTGCACTATGTCGTCAAGTCACTTCCATGCTTATGAGGCCATTGTAGGTGCTAGACAAAGAGTATAAGGAATACGTAAATCTGATGTTTGCGACATTAACCTATGCTGAAAGACTGTGAAATGCTGTTTATGATGGAATAAAAGTAAAAGGGTGACCTGCCTTTCCTGGGGACAGCAGCGCGAGGGGTGGGAGGGCAGCCTGAATCCCCCCATTCCTGCCCTTGGCACTCATGTGAAACCCGGGAATCCAGTCACCTGCCCCTCGCTTTAAGGACATGGCACCGTAAAAAAGCAAAGCTCCCTTCTCTTGGTTTTTTGAAATTAGCAGGGATTGTATGTACTCCAAGGAAACAACCATATCAAATTAGAATTACTGTTTATTTATACAACAGCGATGTCCACAATCCCAGACTGAACCTGGGACCCCGATGCTGTCTACTATTCAAATATATAGGAAGAGAAACTATGGCATAATTGAACGAAGAAGAAAAATGGGATGAGAAACAGAAGCATAAAGAGGGGAAGTGATCTGAATGGGGTGACAGAGCTGGTGAGAGACTTTGGCCAGGAAAAAAATCAAGTTCACAACCCACTTCTCCTGTCTATATATTTGGTGAATAATTCACTTTACCACACTGGCCACTTCATTTTATTTTGCTTGAAGACAAGATTCATGTTTCCAGAAGTTATTGCAAATTGCAATTTTCAGTTAAAATTTTTCTTTTGTACATGATTTCCAAGGTTTTCTTTATGAAATTATGAGATAGGCTAATGTGTGTTGCTCTGTTGTGGAACAGCTAAACTGCTTCCTTCTGCAGCACTGGGTTGTGTCACTTGTCCCCCCGCGCTTTGGGGGACACTTAGGGTATCTGTTCGCCCTGCATGCTCCTGCTCCACCCAGGAAAATGAAGGTGTGCTTGGAGCATGTGCAGGAATATCTCTGCTGGCTTAATCTAATTAGCATGAATAATAACAGCCACAAAGATGCAGCTGAGAGGTCTTTAACGTGCAGGTAACCAGCTCACAAACTCTGCGTACTCACGCTGGCTGCTGAACTCCTATTGCCACATATTTACTGCTGTTGTTACCTGGCTAGATTTGGCCAGCGCAGGTAAACGAGCACATGCTGTAATTACTCCTTCCCCCATTTTTGAAGCAGAGATGCATTCAAGGCACGTTACTTTGAAGCCAGCTACTCTTGCACTTTTGTCTTTAAGGAAAGGTCTGCTCAGATAACCTCATCACTCTCGATAGCTAGTTGCTCAGTGTGACAAAAGAAATAATGTTTTTTTCCAGTGTTATTGACTTGATATGGCATAGCATTGCCCTCAGCCAACTTGACACTTGTGTTTTGGTCTTTGCGTGTTCAAGTGTGTCTCATGGCCCTGAAGAGAGGTGAGCTGACAGAGCAGAAAGCAGAGGTGCTGTTTCGTTGATTGCTTAACATAATATCTGGTACAAAGGACAGTTCAGCTTGCCAAACCATCAGGCGGAGAAGAAGCACACTCTAAGAACTTGGTTTCTGGAAGGCAGTGGCAGCGAAGCTCTCCTGCTCCATCGTCCAGGGCTGCGAGGCAGCACCCTGTGCGGGTGGCTGTGCCACGAGCACTGCCCTGGCACCGGCGGGAGTGGCGCAGGCCGCTTGTGCAACCCTCGTGGCAGTCATACGGGAGAGAATTTCTGCCCCAGTCCCGCTCGCTCGTAATTTCCTCCTTGGTGACTTCCTCTGCCGGGAAATACTCGTCATGTTGACTTTGATTCTCCCTTATCCAATGCACTTTTGAGTTCTCTCCTCTTAGTCTGACAAAAGTCTGCTTTTCAGTCATTTTCTCCAGGAAATCTTGTATATATGAAGTATTTTTTACGTCCTTATTTTTATGTAAAATCAGCTATTAAAGTGTTTTAGTCACAACTGTGATGCAGGAGATGTGACCTGGCACCCCAACTCATCCACCTCGAATGGGACCTCGAGTAGTCGCTCAGTTTAACTTCCTTTCCCTGGATCTGTTTCTGTTGTAAGACAAGGGGTTCGCTATTTGCCCAGTGTTTGCCCAGTGCAGCCCTTGGACAGGTATATGCCGTGTGCTGCCAGAAAGAGAATGGACAGACTGCTCATTCCAGCATACTTTTGATATATGAATGTGGATGATAATCCAGGCCTTGATGCTGCAAAACTGCAACTGTTTCTGTAGTTCTGAAATTAATGTAATCCCGCTGAAGAATCAAAGTAATCCTACCTGCAGAGTTTAGCATACTCACTGCTCTTTTAGGATCAGTGCTAATAATCAGTAACATTTTTTAAAACTAATTGGTTAAGAGTTAGGTTCTGCAAAATTGCATCTCGTTTTTTCTACACAGTGTAGAAAATACACTAAAGATTTAAGTTAAATGTCCATGTTTTCAGAATCAGGGCCTAGTTTGTGCGTACTTGGGAGCAAGGTCCTTTCCTGTAGTGAGCTGTTTCTTTCATAACACCGGCAGCCTTGATCTTGCACTAGGACTAGAGGTGCTACTGTAATACAAATAATTATTAAAAAGGAAGCTGCTCTGTAGTTCAATAAAGACTCCTTTTGCCTTTGGCCTGAAAGCCTGTGTCTCAATTCTCCTGCCAAACCTTGGAGCTCACACCCCACGGACAGACGCAAATGCTTTTTTTCCCATCAGTTTCATCGGAATAAAACTGTTTTGTGGTTTCTTGTTATAAACTCTTTACAGAAGCTAATTACTGCTGGCACAGAATTAACCACCAGTTGTATAAGTGAAATTTTGCTCAGCTCTGTATCCTGTGCTGAATTAACAATATGGTCAAAAGAATGAGCTGCGCAGCTGGGCGCGCTGCTCAGCGGATGCTCTGCTAACACAAGAGCTGCCATCTGCCCATCAGGTAGAACTTAAAAGGCCTGCTTCATTTTTTATATAAACAGGGACTAAACCCAAATATCCCTGCTAATATTTCTTCTCTAAATGAAGATTAGATTTTAACGTAGATTTTAACGTTCAAGGCTACGAGCCAACTGCAGTGGAGTCTGCAAATGCATCCCGATGTTCACCTGAGTATTTCATGCACTCAGCTTCAGAGGCATGCAGGCGATCTGGAAGGCTCCATTTAAGACCCCCTTGCAGTCTGGTTTACCTGCCAAGTGCTGAGCACGCATTCTGATACTATTTTGAATTGTTACTTTACCTGTGAAAATGAAGAGGAAAAAAAATCTGCAAGATAATCTATGAAATTTTATATTCAGCAGGGTCAATGGGGCATCCATTTACAGAGATCTTTAGCTCCACTGATGAGTAATCTGCTAATTAATAGGTGTGGAAGCCCTGCTGGAAGGCTTGCAGCACATCAGCAGTGCCGGCCCAAACCATCCATTTGCCTCAGCAGCCACGGCTGGTGGGACGAGCAACGTGACCTCTTACTGTTTCTGCCAGGTCTGTTTTGTAGGCAGAAATTCTTTGATCTTATATTAGTCTTCAAATACGGATCTTTTCTGTTTTTATACTCTTGGCAGCATGAGTCTCAGCACCTGGAAGTAGGACCTGACTTCTGCAGAGGGATGATCTCACTGTCCTCAAAGGCAATTAGAAAAATGCCGATAATCTGCCTTGGTACAGTTGGACCAACAGGTGTTTAACTAATATATCTATATGCTGTATCTTTAAATATAAGAAGTCTGCTTCCTATATTTTTATCAGCTTCATTTTACCTCAACTTCAGTATAAACAGTGCTAGAGAGTTTATGCAACAGCAGTCTTTTTTATTCTGTTGTTCTCTCTTGTAAAGGGAAGGCTGTGCTGACTCAAAAAATGCTGACTGTCAGTGGGACGTTTGCACTTGGAGGATTAGTTTTATCTGATTCCAAGTTATATTGCCAACTGCTGTCTCCCCAGGGTCTTGAATATTGGGAAAATCTGTCTGTTCTAAATCTAAAAATTAATCAAAAAACCCACAAAATCCACAGTAGTATCCTCATTATCCAGCTAATCCTGCAGCTTTATAAACCGTAAACTGTTGCTGTTTAGACCTGTGTTGTTTTGTGAAGCACTGTCATATCTGTTAAGGAAAGTGATGTCTCAGATGTGAGGCTGGTGTAAGAGATCAGAATGCATTTTGCATGAACCACAGCAGCTCCATTGACTTCAGTGGAGAGCATCTGATTTATGTCAGCTGAAGATCTGGCCCATAATAGGCACAGTGTGTTCTGTTCTTCTGTCTGTTTGGGGTTAGGAAGATGGAGGTGTCTCATATCCAAAAAAACACATGCCAAAGGAAAATAACAAGCAGCTGCTCTGAGATGTGTCTGGCTTGTAGGGGTACTTCATATTCACTCCTGTTGGTAAAACTTACTTTATTTTACTGTGGCTTTGGCTTCCACACAGTACATGATTTCCAAGATTGCTAATAAAAACCAAGACCCTAAATGCTAAAGCTTGGTGAGAAGGTCTTGGTGAATAACTGAAAGGCACTAAGTGCTCTGTACTTTCAAATACTTCCCTTTTCTGCCTAGAGCTGCTGGCAAGCTGTTCTTAATAGCAAAGATCCCTCTCCTTAGTGTTGAGGAGAGATGCCTTTCTCTTCCTCCCTTCTGTGGGATGTGGCATCCCTTTGGTGCTCCTCCTGGGAGTCCGGATGCACTTCCTTCACTTCCCCCAGGCCTGCTGAGGATGCTGCTCCTGCAGAATGGACTTCATTCCAACGGGGTTTGGGTCCTGTCACATCTGCTCATAATTCTCCTTTTTCTGCTTATTTTAAATATGCTATTTTGTTGCCAGGGCTAGCAGCTTATATATGGACAATTTCTTTTTATGTGTGTGCACATTTGTTTGGATGGCCTGTTGCTGGGGGCTGAGCAGGAAAGGGATAGACAGTCACTTGACGACAGACACTTTCCTGAGTGGGTGTACTCATGGAATGGCCCATTCGCTTTATCATTCACTGTGGCTGCAGCAGAGGAACTAGCTCGTCCTTCAGCCCATTGTTCTGGTTAGTTAGTAGGATGCTTATTTCATGTTTCCAATCACCAAGTAAACTTTCCTTGAAATTTTTCCTTCTCTGTGGGTATGCACTTCATCTTCCTGTGAGTTCCAGTGCTCTGCTGAAAAAATACTGCACTGGAGAACCTTGTAAAAACAGTTGTCTTCTAAATATGAAGTAGAAACATGCTGTTGGAATGAGCATTTTTTTACTAAGACACTCAAAAATTGAAGTAAAGTCGCAGTGAAAGAGCACAGTACGCACTTTCTCTGTGGGAATCTGCATTATGCCAAACAAACAAACAAAAAAAGACATTATTTCTGAGGGCTCAATTTTTTGATATTAAAAGAGCTAAGGAAGTGGGAAACAGAAGATCTACAAGGAGCAGACAGTAGCAGAGAGACCCAGTTGGTCCCAGTTAGGGTTTCAGTGACTTTGTTTCTTCTTTGAAACTTCTACAAGAGTGTGCATGTTAATTCCTTCTGAAGTGTAAATGTTTTGTCTTCCTTCTCCCTCCCTGTCTTCATAAAATTAATTGGACAAGTCAGAAATACGATTTTGGTGGAATTAAGGTTGGGATTTAGAATATAGATCCACAAATTAATCTAAATCTGAGAAATATCTTTGGCATTTTGATAGTCAAATAGACAAAAGGCATCACTCACTGCCTTAAATGTCCTCACCACCTAGGAAAGTCCTAAAAGACCTTCCCAGTCTACACACAGGCTTAGGAAGATACATTTTTGTAGGTCGCACATTTGTTAATAATTTAGTGCAACCTAAAGCACTTTCAGAAGGTTCTAAACTTCATTCTCGAACACAAACATTACAAAAAAATGGGATCTTTACTGTTCCTTATTACTTTAATGTTACTATCAGTGGTAAGAAATTGGCAGGGCTCCTGAGCTTGTTCTTATAGAATCCTTCCATGATAATATTATATATTTCATATGTAATTTCCCAGTATTTTTGGAAATAATCAAAAATCACTAGTCATGGAAGAATTGACATTGCTGAATTAGGAAATATGTTTGTTTATTTCCAATGAGCTCAGGAAGGTGGGCAGATAAGATGAGGAGAAATCCTATGAAAGTGCTGAATCTTTGCAAAACTTGAGCTAGAGGTGGTTCCATTGAATCCAGTTTGCATTCACCACTTCTTTCTTCTTTGGTTACTGGACCTGGCTTGAAATCCTTTTTGACAAACTAACGCTCTTCATTTTCATCACGAAAGTGCCATCTTTTCCTTGCTCTGTTACCTTCAGGAAAGCTGTTAGCCAATTCTGGGTGCCATTTGAGGAAGCAAAGGTTAAGTAATAGGCAGCAACAGGGGATGTATGACACCGCACTGAGAAACTTCATCGCTGATTAACAACAGGTTCCGTAAATGTTCCCTATAGCAGGGGGACCACTGGATGCTCCCCTCTCTCAAGTTCCCTTCTGGACACTTTCCTCATTCATTTTCTGTTTATTCTGCCGCAACAGCAAGGAAATGAAGAAGAGGAAGGAAAAGAGACAATGAGCACACATCTAATGAGGAAGGGGGCAGATTGAGGTACTCGAGGTACCCTTAAAGCTTATGCAACTGGCCTGCATTCAGCAACTGTGGTGTCAGCGCGGGCCAGAGAAGGAGCTTTTATGTTAGCCAAAAGCGTGAGAAGAAAAGGAGAAGTGGAGGCCCTTTGGTTACAGGAAACGGGTCAGGACAAAGCAACGCCCTGTCCAGCTAGCAGAGGCCCTGCCTTTTCCCCTCACCTTCCATCTCAAACGTCTTTATCAGTCATAGAGCACTGCTGGGTGTTGTTCAGCAACAGCTAATGACGGGTATCTTTGTCCCTAGTGAAGCAATCTCAAAACCTCTTGTGTGACTTACCCAGAGGCCTGGGGGCAATTCCAGAGACCAGTTTTTCAGCTTATTCAGACTGTTATTTTTGTTAAATGAGAGTCTATTAAGTAGTAACTTCAAACACAGATAGAAATAGGCAGACTCCCTTCTACACACACACACAGATATGAACCAAGTTTAGTAAAAGACAAAAGGCCTCCTTAGCCAGAGAGGCTGAAGGCCACGAGCAAGTCTTATATCCAGCTCCCCTCACCCTTGTCTGGAAGACCACCCTTCTTATGCCCAACAAGATCCTGTGGTTGATTTTTTAGCACATTGCTCCAGGACCCAGAGGGTCTTATGTTCTAGCATAATCATCACTTTTTCATGAGCAAATGAAAAACCTTTCCTACTCTAGATGTTCAAGTTGTGGATAATTTGATTTCTGCTATCTACTTCAACTCTTCTTTTGAATGGCTAAAAAGGTATTGCATTTTTGATAAAACTACATGACTTTCAGGCACTTTTGTATTTTTGCCTAAGTGTTTAGGCAATCCCAGCACTATGAATGTCAGGTCCAAAGTAAGGAATCTTTTCTGTTGTGTGTGTGTCACCATGAAGTTTAAAATAGACCTGGAAACAGTCCCTGTCAAGACAGCTGATATCAAACCTTCTAGGTATTTGCATTGACTTCTTAGATTTTCTATTTAAATATATTAAATACAATACTTTTTCAAATGTCATACTATACTTAATTGCCAATGATATGTTGCAACTGATTGCAACTGATGCTCTAGTTTCTGAGCCTGAAGAATAACCTCAGGTGTTTACAAAGCATAGAGGGTTATGACTTGCTTGAGTTCCTGCTGTATGTGGGGGCTGTTAAGTTGAAGGGCTGTGGTTTAATGTGGATTTATCTGCAGTTCAGAGATTGAAAAAAAAAGAGATGAGCCCTGTGTGTTGCTAGAATACAAGCTGCCTTCAACTGCTGTTAATGTCCACGAGGCTTCGAACAGTTGAGCTTCGCATATACTGGGTGTGTTCAGCGTTGTGCAAAGTGGAACTGGAATATATGTTTGTACTGCTGAGACTGGACACAGTTCTATTCCTTGGGTGTATTATAATGGGGTTTAAGGGTTTGAGCTGTTCATTAGAAACCCACTGTCCTAGGTGCAGAACACTCACAGAGTGAAAAAGTTGCCCGCTGCGTCAATGAACCTCTAAACATGTGCTTTGTTTTTGCAACAGGGAGACATATGGGGGTTTTCTGAATGTGTCAACCCCAACACTGCCATTCAACTGAGTCAAAGGTACTAGCTGAGTGGGTGGATTTTTACAGAAGGCCTGGCTAATTTTTAGACCATTAGTAACATGTAGTTGAGGAAGATAAGATAATGAACGGTATGATCCAGTCTCATGCTGCGGGGTGCAAAGAGTTCAACTGCTAGAGTTAAGAAAGAATTATTTTCCCTGTCTAAGCCATTGCACAATAGGAGAGGTGCTTGAGTGAGGGGATGTCTGAACTGTTGGATGTGGGATTAGAGCAGGAGACATGATAGTGAACTTCCTGGGCCTGTGGTTTAACTCTTCAACTCTTTTAACTCTTTACTCTTGTTTCAAAACTGGGAATTATATAACTTGTTCTAGAAAGCAGCCTTGTCCTTCAATACCCGAGTAGACACTACAAAAAAAGAAAAAGAAAAAAAAGGGCATCAGGAAAGAAGCTGCTCTAAGAGTCTATCTGTATCTCTCTGTGCTGAGAACAGGCTAAACCTATTGTCCGTGATGAATTTGCAGAGGTGCCATGAAGCACCTTTAATGTTTGTGAGAGCTTGAGATGAGAAGAACAGAATATTATCATTAGAAAGTGATTGTTTAATATTTGGATATACAAATAACAACAGCAGTGGTTAAGTAAGGGAGTGTTTCCTCAGTGTGGTTTAGGTTGGATCAGTGTCATCTCTTGAAATAAGTGATCTTCTAATTTCAGCCTTACCAAGCAGAGCATCAACATTTACTGGGTATCTGTGTGATCATGAAACTGTTATGGACACAAAGAAAAGTACAGTAATATCCTTGGTTTTCTATGCAGTTAATGATTGTTTTCTTAAGATGTGCATGTATGATTGGACAGAGGAATTGTGTAGGAATTACTGCACAGAACTTGCTCTCTCACCCCACACTTTGCAAAAGTTGGCTTCATTTTGGTAGTGAATTATTTTAATTTTTGTACCCAACAATGCGCAGATCCCAGACTTCTTATTTCCTTTCTTAGCTTACACTGAATACATCAGCTAATATTTATATTTACAAGTGCATACATCTGTGTTTAGACACCTGTATATACTGTTAGAACAGTTTTTCTTGAAGTTAGATTATAGCATCATGCGGGTGATTAAATAGTGATCTCTATACAAATTAAAAGGGTTGGTGCATACCTTTAATATGGAAGTGCAATTACAGTAATTTTATGTGCATACTGGATCATAAAAGCGGGCATGCAGTTCTTAAAACTTAGGCTTGTGTTGTTTGTGTTAGTGTTGTTTGCACATGCAAATCTGAGGCTTACTCACATAGAGAGGCTGCCTTTGAACCTCTACCACTGAAGAATTGCTATGTAAATTTGCCTGCACTCCGAGAGCTGGTAGATTTTCAAATGGTTTGGGAAACTGTGCTTGAAAACTAAGACTCCCCATTTCCTGTTAAGTATTGCCGAATGCAATGCACACTGGAATAGATGTTTTTCCTTTTTCTTTTTCCCAGTTTGTGCTGGAGTTTCGCCGGGATGCCACAGCGCTCCAAGCGATGGCAGCTATCCCCAGGCGAGCTTCTAGTTCAACTTTTACTGACTTGTTTACTGCTCAAGATTACTTAAACACACCGCAGCCTCAAGGTGAACCGCTTATAGGAACAGTTCATTCCACATCCCATGTGAATATGGGACTGCAGAGTCAATAAATGACAAGTGTTTAATATAGGAAAGTGGCTCAGTCCACCTGTGTTGCATGTGAGCATGTTGGAGTTCACAGTTCCTCAGCGTGTTTGCTGGAGCCAATGCAAACCCTTGCGAGCACGCTCACATTTTTTGTCATCTTGGGCAAGCTCCAAGCCAGGGCTGTTTTCAATGCTCCATGTACTGAGAACAGCAGGTTATTGTGACAAAGATTGACTGAAGAATGGTGTGTAGGTAGCAACAGCAGGGACGTTAGGAGTATTAAGACACTGTTTTGGTTTGGAAAGTCTAGACTCAAGATCAGCTGTGTGCAATGCAATTCCAAGCGCCTGCTTGCAGCGCAGGTCACTGAATGCAAAAGTGAAAGCACGGGTACCAGCAATTCCCGTGTCGATTCCCACGTCGCAAGGGGGGATGAGGCTGCAAGGGCGAAAAGCCCCAGAGCTCGTGTGTGGCTCGGGCTTTCCGGACAGGGGAAAGGGAGGAGGCAGTGAAGGGAGGAGGCAGCACCCAAGTGCCAGGAGGGCGTGAGAGCACGGTGAAGGGGCTGGGTGCCCCTGCGGGACGTGAACTTGGTGTTTATGCGCACATACATCCCCCCAAATTCCCCTCTAGTAGTCAGACTAGTAGCCCTTAGCCCCGACTGCTGGGCGGACCCACGCTGTGGGTCGCTGGGCACCGTGGCTCTGCGGGCAGCGCGGGCCGGGCTGGCAGCCCCTCTGCAGACAGAGCTGGCCATGCAGGACGGGACCCCGCACCTCCCTTCCCAGAACAGGGTGCAGGGAAGCCCTCGCAGGATCTTTTCCCTGGTGCTGCCCCTCTCAGCAGCCTGCTCGTCAGGAGGGTTTGCTCTAGCTATGAGCGCTCCAGGTCCCGCATCCGGGCGGCTCTCGCAGTGCCCCTGTCCCCTGGGCTCTCGCGCTGCCTTGCAGCGAGTTGCCTTGCGTGCTGCTTTAATTATGCGATGCCGTTGCAGTTTCCAACAGCCTTAATTGCAGTAACAGTAAGCGGCCTCGTCACACACAGCGCTGCTTACAAGAAGCGGAGCGGCGCTGAGCCCAGGGAAATCCCCTGAAAAGGCCACGACTCGGCGCCGCTGCCAGCCGGGCCGCGGCGAGCGCGGCGCTGCCGCCCGCTGCTGCCGGGCCTGGGGCCGGCTCTGCCGCGGGAGCGGGAAGAGCCGCACGTGGGAGTGGGAAGAGCTGCACACGGGAGTGTGGCGGCAGCGGCAACAGGAGAGGGTGCTGCAACTTGAGAGGGTGCTGCCTCCCCAGTCGGCCGCGCCGAGGGGGCCGGGGCACCGCGGCCGTGGGACAGCGCAAGGAGCTCGCGCTGCCGCCCCAGTATCAGCAGCAGTGAGAGGGGCTGCAGGGTCCGGCTGCACAGTAGTCCCAGGGAGCCGGCCCAAGCAGCCCAGGGGCCGAAAAGCTGCCCCAGCGCACAGCAGAGCTGCACAACAGAGATATCAACAGGGCAACTCTGACCACACGCGGCCCGCTCGCCCTGTGCGGCCTTAGCGGGGTCTAGGGGATCCAAGTTACCCGTGAAAATAAGTTGGGAAATGCATATTGTTTTCTCCTGTGGATGGGTAAAAAGGATTTGTCTAAAGCCATTCATTTGAATTAGGTCGAGGTATGAATGCCAAGTGGCTCTCCATTTCTCAGTGGCATGGCCGTTCCTGCGAGGTGTAAGTGGGCTAGTGCAAGTTGATTGAACCCACAGCCAGCACGGATTCTCAATTAGCCTTCATGCAAGGAATTAATTGGAAATGGTTTTTACCTCTGCAAAAGCCCAGTCTTGAATATCACATCACTGTTGGCGTTGCAGGGTACTGCTGCAAATGGGGCTACAATATTTGAACTGCTCCAGGAATCTAGTGGTCGCTGCCTTTGAGAAGTTAGAGCACACAGAAAGTAAAGGCCTTCCTCATTAAACCAGAGAAACAGATCACATATTTAATTTCTTGTAGACAATATAATGCATAATTAAAAATCCTAAGGGAGTATTAAAAATAATTATTTCTAAGGGCGTGGAAGTGTGAATGTGTTACTGTGGGGTGAGGTAAGGTGTGAACTTAGTGCATATTATCTGTGCTGTGGTTTGCCTGCACGCTTACTCTTACTGCGTGGTAAACACGAAGTTGCCCCAGTATAAAGGAGGAAGTGTTTCCCAAGCTTGAGACACCACACTAGTTACTGTAGCAAAACATTTTTCTTTCTCCTTTGTCACTTGAGGATGTTTCTAAACCTCACACATAGGTTTAATCCCTGGTGCTGTCAAATTCTGGCTCTAGCAGTGTCTTGTGCAAAGTGTTCCTCCAGGTAACCAAAAAGAGCCGTCAGAGCAGGTGATGAATGAAGAGTTTGAGCGTTAGCGCAGAGAGGCCAGTCTGTGAGTAATCGTCTGTCACAGGCCTCAGATCATGAGCCGTTTGCATAACTCTGGCTCTGGACAAACCGAGACCAAGATGACAGATGGTGCCATGTAAGCTTTCCCTGTTGCTCCAGTTGGCTCATTCCAGTCTGATCCAGATCAGCTGGGTCCCAAAGTGATTAGCCGTCTACAGCCTCTATTGGTGACGGTGACTGAGTTTGTGGCCGCCCTCCCACTGTCCTGAAGGATGACAGAAGGAAGGTAAACAAATTGAGGTCCTATCTGCTACTCATGGCCTACTCTGAAGCATCAACAGTAGGGAGGAAGACGGATGAGACTGTGATAAGTAATGTAGGTTAATGCTGTTCCTTCATGGGAGGCACCACCCGGCTGATGTTCCTGGTGTGCATGTGATTGCCATAAGCACTGACCAGAGCAGTATCATCCTGCCCTCAGGATTTAGCCACTTCCTAAAGTGGTGGTTTGGTGCGCAGAATAATATATTGTGTTCAATGGCCTCATGAAGTGACTCAAATTAGAAACTGAGTTGGGTGTGATTTCCAACTTTTCGGGGCCAGTTTTCATGGTGAATATTTCTTCCATATCTTTCCTGCTTGCCCTGCAAGTTAGTCATTTACACATGTCAGGAAGCTTGAAGGAAAGTCTGGTGCCATTGAACAGGATAACATGTTGTCCTTCTGTGGGTATGTGCCTGAAGTCTCCTTAGACATAGAGCAGATTGGCTCCTATTGTGCCTGCTGGTGACAGCAGCTGCCTGACTCAGTGATGTGGGAACACTTTCCAGTCTCTGTTCTCTGTGCTCAAACCCAGTCTACTGGACATGGCACTAACAGTTTGGACAGCCACACCTTGGCCTTTCCCCTCGCTCCCTTTTATGTATCTGAAGCAATGAGAGGCAGTAGCACAGGGGTTTAGGATCTCCTGCTAGGAAACCGTGTTCTTCAGCATCTCTAGGAGACTTCTTCCTGCTCCAGACAGAGCCCAATCCCTTGGCTTATGGTAGCAGGCATTACAGTTAGGTTGAAGCACATCTTCCCTATCAGTGAGATTCAAACCAAGATAGACACTCAAGTCACAAAATCCCAAACAGCCCATTTTCTATTATTAATCCCACCTCTGTATAGTCTCTATGCCCATGGAAACCATCACATGCAACTGGCTGAGGAGTCTCAGAGGATCAGTTAATGGACCCACCCATACACAGTGGTCAGACTCATTCTGACTTGCACTTGTCTATATTTATATTTTTACATTAGAGACAAGACAAAAAAAGAAAAAAAAAAAAAAGAGGAAACCATTAAGTCAGCAGTCCGAGAAGTCAGGAAAGGAAAAGGCTCCTCAGCAAAGGCAGGAGTCTCCAGTGATTGAAAAGAAGGAAGGACAACTGCATAGAGCTTGTGGCTTTGCGAGTGCTGTCACACTCCCGTCTGAGTTTCTCATCTGACCCCATGCATCACAGTGGGTGGGTGAAGTTCAGAGCGAGGAGGGCACCCAGTTGTTTGTTCTCTCTGGTTTTTGGTGGGGACCCGCTGAATAAGTTTTTCCTCTTGCTCACATCTGCTCCTTTGGGCACAGCACTAGCTGTTCAGGCGGCCACGACCTTCCTCCTTATTCTTGCATCTAAGAGCAAAGGGATGTTGCAGCACTGGTTTGAGGGTGATCTGCTCCTATTAGCCAGGTGCGGGGCAGTTTGGCTGGTTTCCTCCTGCAATTCCAATGGCATTATTCTCACTCCGGAAGTCAGGCAAAACCTTCTCTGAGACACCAGCCTGAGGAACCTCCTCCTCCCTCCAAGTCTGGATATGCTTGAACTGAAGACTTGGTCATCACTGCTCTGCAGTGAGTGCCTCACCACACTGTCTCATCAGAGCACTAAAAGATACTTGAGGGGAGGTTTTTTCCCTCAGTTCTCTGCCACCCATTTTGTGTCCAAGGTGCCAGTGAATCCAGAACCACAATTTAGTTCATCTCTGCTTAGGTAAGAATTTCTGTTAGATATTCTGGACACCGAGGTTAGATTTGCTCGAGAAAGGAGATAATTTCTGTCAGTCTTTCTAAATCTCTGAAATTTGAGCCGATGTGAGGACCCAGGAGGGAAGCAAGCTGCCCAGCAAAGGCCGCTTTCCTGGAAGAATGAACCCGTCTTCTACCTCAGCGAACCCGTATTTGTGGGAGCACCAGTTTGTAACTCAACAGCAGCACTAAAAATAAATCCTTCTTGCCCCCATCTGCCATGCTGTGTTTTGTGTGAAAGGGGAGCTGAGTGGGTGGGCTGATTTTCCGTGCTCCTTTTTCTTCCCTTTTTTCCCTTGTTTAACTTCAAAATATGCTGTTGTCATTTTGAGGAAGCGTGACCCAGCCAGGGGCCTCCTCACTGCTTTGTTCTGAAGCAGGGTCCTAGTTTTCCCCTTTTGGGGAGCCCTGCGTCAGGCATCTCAGCAGAGTCGAGGTTATCCGCTCAGCTCCCTCTTCCCAGCCAGTGCTCCACCTCTGGGACACCATTACGCCTCCCTCATTCCCCTCTCTGCTGCCCTATCAGAAGTCCAGACCAAGAGCCCTAAGGGCCATTGCCAACATATCACTCACATGGGACGAAACTCTTGATACTACTTTTTTTTTTTTTTTTTTTTTAACTTGTTTTTCAGGTAGTTCCTACACGTTGAATTCTGGCATTTTCCAGACTGTTATTTGAACATTTCATCAGGTCTCAGCCTCTGAACTTAATAAATTTATGTGCCTATTTTTTTGTGCACTACAGTAAAAGAGAACATGACTTTTCTGAAGTGCCTAAGATATTCTATCCCAGTGAATTCTCCCAAGAACTCCCACACATGTGCAAAATATTGTATCCAGAGTCTGGGCACAAAAATATTATACTTCTGCATGTATAATTGGGTTTGGATCTCCCTCTGGCAAAAACTCAGCGTGTTCCAAAAGGATGCTGGCATGGCTGCACGTATGAACGTGGGCCAGGGTTATCAGAGCTAATGCTAACAGACGGGTTTTGCAAAGCACATAAGCTCTTATATTTCCCAGTTTGAAATCAATCTTTAGAAAGTTGGAAAAATCTTTCATGGGCAAGACTGTATCTGCCTATGGTGAGAATCACATTAACTTTTAGAGTTCAGTACGAGACTCAGGGATTAGAGTGTGCCTTTTTGCCAAGGCAAGCGCAAGTATCATTGGTACTGACAGCAAATTGCCAGGCTTGCCCTTGCTAACCTGCATCTTCAGCCTGATACCTCTGAAGCCCAAAGACCCCAGTTGTGGGACTCTTGCTGGAGCATAAGTTGGTGCCGCACCGTGAATCACTTCTTGAGGTTCACTTGCAGAATGGCAGCTGCTTGCTGACACTGGGAGGCCTAGACTGGAGCACCGGAGCAGGAATCTCTGCAGTTCTGGTCTTGTGCCCAGCGGCAGTGCTAGTTTCAGCCCCGCTTGCAGATATTTTACAGTGTGTAACCAGAAACTTGTTAGTCTCCACGCACAAAAAAATGGTGTTGCTTGGTCATTCACTCAGTGCTTACCTTAAGAATAATGCCCAGTAGAAAGAAAAGAAGGCATCTTGTCAATTAGAAAATGGAGTCTTTTAGTGAGGTGGAAAGTAGTTCTGCAGAAATGTCCATATATGTGGGAGACTTCTGAACAAGCAGAACAAGCCCTGAAAGTCTCTTGTGATCAAAGAGAACAAACTCCATCATTTTGGCTGTTTTTTAATTGTCATACTTTATCAACAAATAGATACTGCTGAAAAGGCTGTCTGCTTGGGCAGTACAGCTGTGTAACATCTGTTCACATCTGGCCTCTGGAGAATATCCTAGTGATGGTTAATTCCAAAAACTTTATTGGTTTGCTAGCGTTTTCTATTGACTGGATAAAGGAAGAATGCTTTTTGCAGGGTCATTCTTGGAGAAAGTATTTTCTGGTCCAGATCCAGTAAATCAGGGCAAGCAGACTACAATAGTAGAACTAGATCTCAGGTCCCCTTAGGGAAACAGACCCCAAAGCCTTATCACAAGGGCATGTCCCTGCTTGCAATCTAGCTCGTGCACATAGTTGTGGTCACTGCGTTTGCTGGTTAGCCTAGAACAGGAACGGACCAGAGCTCCCGACTTTCTGTTTCAATATAATGTTTAGCCTACTAAGATGCTAGAAACCTTGGATAGGATATGAATACGGAAGTCAGAATGTGACTTCATTTTGATCATTTGATCATGCTGACACCAGCATTTTGATATATTCTGCATGGTGCTCGTGGGGTGTCCTTGCCAATGTAGAGGAGTGACTGTTACCTGTGTACAGGTCAGTACGATGAGACGACAGCATCAGTTGCATCCCACCCCAAAACACGGCTGCTCGGAGAGGAGAGCAGAGCCCAGGTAACTACAGCAGGCAAAGCAGGGTCTATCAGTGAAGCATCCTCCAGTGTCATGACACAAAAGTGTCACAGTCCCTTTAGCACAAGTTTTATGTTCAGTAAAGAGATTTTCTCAAGTAGCTCTTCTCAGAGAGATGAAACCAGCTCGTGAGGGAGAGGTACTATTACTTTTATTATGCTGTGAAGAACCATTTCTAAGATAATTCTAAGGTATTTCAATGCTTTAAGTAAATAGCAAATAATTCTGCTCTCCTGTGGTTGTAGATTTTTCCCTGATATAAAAGGAAGAGGACAGATGCCAATTTGTTTAAGAAAGACCTCACTGTTCTTTCTTCCTGGTTACTCCATGATCTCAGTATGTTGATCTTCAAAACCCTATGGATGGTCTGTGTATTCCCCTGAGCTTCCCCAGTGCAGACCAACTTGTTTAAGACATGTATTTGCTCTGGTACCTTTAAGGAGAAAGGACAGAACTCAAAACTTGGTAGCTTTTTTGTTCACCTTTCTGATGAGTAGATTTTGTGGTCTCATAGAAGTAAATTTTCCTTCCATGTGCTAAGACAGTCAGAGGATCACTCTGCCCCAAAACAAACATGAATTTCTTCTTCTACAGTCACACTCACAGGCTGGCTTAATGAGTGAGGTACAATTCATCTTAGTTATTTGTCCAAGATCAATGTAGAACCCAGAATTCAGTCTCATGCAAGAATCACTAGCTAGCGCTTGTCAAAGGGAAAATATATTCCTGTCTGGAATACTGCTGTATTTTAAGCTCTTAGGAAGGCATAAAAGTTGGGTTTTTTTTTTTTTTTTTTTTTTTTTTTTAATTTGGGGAAGGGAGTTACTCTGCTTTTCCCACACACCCCACCAGGATATAATAATAAAATAA
>JAVCKT010022757.1:20041-44483 GCA_032273925.1 Rhynchotus rufescens
ACCATTATAGCAATTGCAGGGCATGACAGATAAATAAAATAAAATAAAATAAAATAAAATAAAATAAAATAAAATAAAATAAAATAAAATAAAGAAAAAAAACCCCAACCCCCTCAAAATTTTTTCCCAAATCCTTCCTCACACCGCTCATTCTTTGTGGAAATAAAAGACAGAAAAAAAGAGACGCTGACAAAAAGCAGGACTGACGGGGAGCAATACCCCTGGGGCATGGCTGCGCAGTGCCCGCACGCCTGGCACAGCCCCTGGGCACTTCCAAGGGCATCTGCTTCCCTCATTTCCGAGAAGCACCCCCTGCTCCTGCGTCCTCAGCCTGCCCTGCTCCGGAGGCAGGACACGCTGGGCCTGGGAGTTCTTTTCCTCGCGAGGGAAATGAAAGCAGCCAGAAAGACCACAGACAAACCGCTGTTCAGTGTGGGAAGGGTGAGAGAGAAGAAACATCCACAGGCAACAAGCAGTGCTTCCGAAGGCCAAGAGAAGAGAAAAGCCTCGGAGAAAGATTTCCAAAAAGGCTCTTTAAAAAACATAAAGTTCTGAAAACTGAGCTAAAACAAAAGAAATGCCATATTGAATGTGTTCGTTTCGGTGCAGTTAATTCCCTGCCTTTTAAAGGAAACAGTTTGTCTGGGGAAATAAGAGGTTCTGGGAGCAAAGGAATGAGGAGAGAGTTTGTGCAGATTCTCTGATGTCTAATAAGGGCTGGATCCTCTCTCCAGTCTTTCCGTCAGCAGGAATATTAATATGATTTCACCTTCTTACTTAACCATCTATTTTGTTATGCTTGTAAGGCCTCCCTCTCTTTTTGTCTGCTGCTCTGGTGCCAAACTTGTCTGAGATGGGTCCGGTTCCAGTGTTTTGGCCCTTTGCTACCAGAAGAAAGTGTTCAAGCTTTCCTCCTCAACAGTCATTCTCCCTCAAAAGTCAGAAACTCTTCAAAGGACCTAAAAATCATATACAACACCATGGCATTGATCCCTTGCCTTACCATCATTCTTTCAACCAGGATGCTTGCAGCAGCGTATGTTTGACTGCAAATAATTAACAGCCATCCTACCAAGAAATCCTACTATATGCTTATTTATATGTTTTTTTTTAAATGGATTGCAGGTATGCACCGCTGAGCGTCGCGTATTAATAGCGCAGGGTTAGACATTGCGCAGCAGAAGGAGGGCCGCTGCCAAAAACGGCTAGCAGAAAAGCCAAGACATCAATTAAACTGTCGGCTGCTATTAGGAGGAGCGCTCTGATTTAAACCAACCCTGTCGGAGCGCTCCTCCGCTGTTGTAACCTGTGCAAAACCAAGGAAACCCAGCGAAACAGCAGGATCCCCGCGCAGCCAGGTGCTCCTTTGGAGCGTTTGGAAATATCATTCACTGGAGTTCAAGGAGGATGCTCCAGCCAAGCAAGCAAGCAAGCAAACATAGAGTTCATCTCTGGAAGGAAAAATGACCCATTTTGCCAATTTCCTCCAAGTATGGAACCCGATTTGATGCTGCTTTATTACTAGCAAGTGACCTTAAAATATAAAACAGAAGTGACTTTTCCAAGTCATTTGTAGTCTCTATAAAGTGGTTGGGCTGAGATGAATGACCGGCAACGGGAGATTGATTTGGGCAATAAGTAATTTTAAGTGGACTTAAAAAAAAAAAAAAAAAAAAAAGACAACAAAATGAAAAGAAAAATGGATTATCAGGGAGCCTGACAGGAACAAGACAATGCCAAGAAAACAAATGGAATGTAATAATGGAATCAAGTTTTGCCTGTGATGCTTCAGTCTACACCAAAACAAGGTTTATTGTGCTTGGCAGCAGGCTGCGAGAGGGGAAGTACATTAGTTTGACGGGAGCTGTTTCTTTCTTCTCTGGTCTTACAAGGACCTGCCTTCAGTAGCCATGACAAGGGCGATGGTGCATTTCCTAGAAGCACTGTATCCTCTAGGAGATAAACACTTGTGGTCTTCATACTTGCTCCTGAGTAGAGACCTTAATCTACAGAGCAGGTGACCTGCCTTGCAGGAGGGACCTTCATGGCTTGGCCAGGAGGACCTGTCACTCACACAAACCTCAATGCCATGTCCTCAGAGAGCCCCAAAATACCCTCTGACCAAAAGGCCCCAAGAACCTCTCCTTCCACCAAAATGACCATTGCGTTGTTGCCACCACGAGAAGAGCTTGTCGTGTCGAAGCAGATCCGTATGTTGCACTGGCAGAAACAGAGCCATCATACAGCAGCTTGCCAATCGATCTTATCATGTCAAAGAGTCAAATCCATTGGGAAACACCATTACCTGCAAAAGCATCCTCATGTGAAAGCACCCAGGGAAGGGCTAACCTCACTTACCAGGAATTATGCAGCCAAGTTTCCAAAATGCAACAGAGACGATCGAGAGCAACCACAGCTCACCCGCTCGAGATAAGGAATATATTTTAAGTGCTGTGCTGAAAATACATGACCTTGCTGATGTGAGCGAGCAAGAAGTTGACCCGAAACCCCTCAAAGTCAGTGAGATCTCAGGCATCACTGGATCCAAATAAAGGAAACTGTGAGGTTCGGCTCTATCTTTTCTCTCCAAAACATGCAGAGAGGCTGTGACGGGGAGGACGTAGGCTCCCAGAGGCTTTTAATCCTCAGGTTTATTGTATACATGCTTGCACCTCCCCATTAGGAGTGCTCTATTGCCTTGGTAAATCCCATGCTGAAAGCTACCTGTCTCTAATTTTATTGCAAATATAAGTCTTTTCCTGCCATCTTTGTAAAGTTCAGGATTGGAGCAATTGCAGCAAGACAGTTGTCTTGTGTAGGTTCGGCTGTCAGAATCTGGTTGCTCCCAGAGCTTCTGTGTTCTGCTGCAGTTTATGGGAGGCTTTTAATCCTCTCAGCACTGTGGACCATAAAATGGAAAGCTGTCCTATTTCTTAGAAGCAAAACCATGAGTCTGGGATGCTAGCAATGCTTAACAGCTCTGGACACTTCTAGGAAAAAGACTCTCTTTTTTTGCTATTTGAAATAATTAATTAGTTGAAATAATTCATCAGTTGTTTGCTAGCAATGATAGAGGTGCACCAGGTAATTTTTTATTTAAAAGCAAGGAAACCTGCTTATTATTCCTCTTAGTATCTGTCTCCAGAGCATACAGAAAGCTCTCACCACAGGCTTTTACTTTTAGCAAAATAATATGGATTTCATCCAGCACATTTCTATTAGGCATTAATGGTATTTCCGAGACTGACACACTTAGTTCTTCACCATTTAAGATCAGCTATGGATTTCTTCTTCTCCTTCGTCCCAAAGGCTCTCCATAGGATAATCACCAGTATTTGTGCACTTGGTTTAAAAAATAAAGCCCTAGAGGTGCATTTTTCAAGCAGAATTTGAGGAGGGAGGAGGCTGTGCTTTTTGTCTTTTTAATGCAATGGGACAAATAGTTTTGTGTATGCTGGACACCACAAGAAAGCACAGAGAAGCCAAAGACACTTCATGAGCTTCAAGAAAACTTGGAATTAAACCAGACAAAGAACAGCAGGCACTTTTCCTTCAGGAAAGGGGAGGAGTTCCCAAGCTATCTGGATAAATAAAATCTAATCAACCTTTTTCTCCATCATGGCATGACTCCCCACCCCTATTTTTGAGCTGGATTTTTAAACACAGACAGAAGGAAAACTTGCTAACCCAGAAAATCACTTTGCACCAGTGAGATGCTCAGTACATTTCTGTGTGTTGGACTGCATGGTCTCTGCACAACGGGTCTTCTGAACCCTACAAGACAGGGGAAGCAGAAACAAAACTGGCTTCTCTTTGCTGTTGGTTTCTTCCTTGCTTACATCACCTGCCATGCCTTAACTCAGGAGTGAAGGGTTTCTGGCACTGCACATCAGGTTTTGTGCCTTCCCCACTGGCAGGAAGCTCTCTGCAGATCCCAGTCTTAACTATAAGCTCCATGCATAATTTGCAAAATTAAAATAAAACTTGAGCAAGGCTCAACGCTGGATGCAAACCATGTAAGGCATGTGAGCATGGCTTGCACTCCTATCAGAATGGGGTTGACTGCAGAGTGCCATTCTGTCTGATCCAGTTTTTCTTCTCATTTATTGCTGTATTCTGAGCAGGACTTGTGTGGAAAATTATTCTGAGAGTGGCTGCAAGCATTGACATTTTGCTGCAGAAAACAAATGTCACTGCCATTTCAGGAGCCTCTGTCTGCCCAAAGCCTTGCCACTGAGACAGGCAGGAGCAAGAGGAATATCCTGTAATGCCTGGCAGCATAGATGGGCTAAATCCTGGCCAAAGCCAGGTAGCTTAGACTAACAGATAGCTCCAGGTGATATCAAGGCAGAACGAGGTGAGATGAGCGTGTCGTGTTCCTCACAGGATGCTGTAATTCAAATATCACTGCACGTGTGACACACCACATCACAGCAGTTTAGGCTCGGTGTGTTGCAAGTTTCATCTGGACTTGGATAACAAAAATCGTGTTATTTAATCCTGTAAAGAATATAATGCTTTTCCCAGTGCTGCTACAAGAAGATATCTTTTGTAACGGACACCCTACATAGATGCATGCAGGTCAGACACAGATGAAACCTGCTTTAGCTCAGAGGCTCCATTTCAGAGGGTTTTAATGACCTAAAGCTAGAGTGAATTGGAGCTCTTGAGGAGTCTGCATTCAGCACATTTTTTGTGGCAGGAGCAATAAGCAAAAATAAGCAGTTTGATTCTGATTCTTGAACCAAGGCTTAGGAAATTTAAGCCACGTTGCACTGAATCTCTGTAGAGATGGAAGAGAGATGCAGACACTGATCGCATGTGTAATAGGCACTGATCTCCCTAAACCTGTAGGAAAGAGATGTAATTAACTCTGTTGCTCACGGACACCTTTTTTTTCAGGCTATGGCAATCCTCCCATCAGGTCCTGCCCCTGCTAACAAGAGGCATCCAAGCTTGGAGAAGGAAAAATACGCCCAGGGGAAGATACGTAGTGCAAATGAAAGCCAGAGAGCACCAGCTCTAGAGAGCAGTTCTTGCTGGGTAGGGAATTTGGGGGAAGTGTTGACCTTATGTGCCATTGCACCACACCAGAACAGCCAGAAGTGTCCGGTTCTGTAGGCCACTGAGGGACAGCAGCTCTTCTGGTGAAGATCTCTTAGGATTTCACCCGAGATGACAACCCAATCCACAGGTTGTCAGAGCAAGCACCTTCCAGGTGCACTCCCAGCAAGGACCTAGCCTAAACAATAGCAAGCAACTCGTGTTGGTCTCGGGTTTGTTTTTCCCTGGAAAGCCTTCACACACAATTCAGATGAGAGGGAAGAATTTGTCCCTGTGCATGATATCTGATCTGTTTCTTCTTGTAGATAGAGCAGAAGGTATGATTGCATCAGTTACTCAAAACCCCTATCTCATTCCTTAACTCTTTCTACTATATGTAGCCAGCAGTTAATTTAGTAAAGGGTAAAAATTGTAGAAGCTAAAATTTGCTTCTTTTGTTTTGTGCCAGAATATTCATTTATTTTGCGCAGCTTGAGTAAGACCAGTTGGATTGCTCTTAGGGAGTAAAACACACCTGCCATCCTTACAAAGCAGCTTTAGAGTTCTATTCATGCAGGTCCATTTAATAAACCACAATGACTCATAGCCCATCTCGAGGAACAAACTACACCGAAACCAAAGCAAATTTTGGCCAAGAACTCACCAGTTTGGAAGGTATGGAAAATAACCAGCTGGAAGAAGTAGTGGAGAGGAGAGGAAGCTTATTCTAGGTCACCCACCAAAGAGAGCAGTCTTGTTGTGTTCAAACACTCTTGGCCTCCATCATTTCTTTTCAAAGGCTAAAAACATGGCATTTGCAAATTACCACTGAGAAGAGGAAACAGTGGGATGTGATTGCCATTATCAGATAGGCCAAAAGGAAGACATCTTCAAGACATATATATATATATACACATTTAAGAAAAACTTCTCCTTGCATTCACAACCAGATCTGGAGCTGCTCTGACTTCAGTTTGCACCGATCCTGGTTTTACTCAACCAAGACCTAAGCATTTCTACCTATAGACCTAAGATGTCTTATACTGAAAAAAACCACACTCAGCTCCTCAGAAGAGCCATTCAAAACCCATAATTTAATTTGGGAAAGCCAAGTCAGGGCCACCTGAGGTGACTGTTGAGTCTAGGCTGTGTCTGGCCCTTGCTCTCCACTGAGGATGGTCAAGGACCAGACTCCCTAAAGTGATGTTTCATTTCATTTCCTGCGTGCCCTTGCCTAGCACAAGGTGACCTAAAGGCCTGCCTAAGATCTGCAGGCACAACTGCAATGTAAATAATGAATTGGCATAACAACAGCAACACCTGACAGCCCCAGCGGCTAATAGGGCAAACATGAATTTTTCATAAGACCAGCACAATCCTGCCAGTCTGCAACACCCTCTTCTGTTTCTTGTTGAAGAGGTACCAGCATCTCCCTCTCATTTCTAATCATCATCACATCCTGAAGGAGGTTTTTATTACCTCCAGTCATGAGTCATAAGAGTGGGGAACAATGTTGTTGCTCCTGCCTCTAGTACAAACAGTAATGACTTAAAAGCCTCCAGTCTATGTCTTCCAAACTGTCTGATTCTCAATCAGCTGGAGGATTAGCAGAGCGTATTTGCTCTGAAGAGTAACAGGTATTTTCATCCTAAGATAAATTTAATTCAGCATCAGTCTCCCGGGGAGACAGGAGATACCACTGGATCTCTTTCAGCCTTTCAAACATGCCCAAGTCTCCCTGAATAAAGCAATTTGAAGCCCATCAGCAGCTATACCCAACCTGACCTGGCATTTGCACAAGGGTTCGTGACAGCTTCACCAGCTCCCTTTCACTGCTGGACTGGAAGCAGTGCATAGGCAAGCATGGGGATGTCTTCTTTAAATCAGGTGCTTCTGGACACGCCACCCACCATATCAGGGCATCCTTGGAGCAAAAAGTTGCACCTGGATGAGTCAGTGGTTGTCCCCATGAGTGCCTTCCCTAGCTTTGCTCACGCTATGCGTGCACGAGCCTACTGCCCGGTTCTCTTTTGCAGCCACATGAGCAATTTCTTCAGTGGTCGCAAGCATCATGTTAGAGATGGAAGGAGACACATGGAGCATTGGGCAGCTGAAGACAAATTTCCAGGGTTGTTCTTGAGCACAACAGGTTTTGTCAGGTCCAGGTCCATTTTGGTCCAAGTGAAAATGAGATTGTTAGAAAATGAATGGTCAGCATTTGGGGATGAGGCGTTTGAGCTAGGTAAGCAAGTTATCCGTATCTGCCCATCTCTCTCCATCATTTCCAGTGGTCTTTTTTTGGTTTTGTATCCTTTCATTTATTTTAAATAAAAATAAACATATATATATTTAAATACATACATATTCACACATCCCTAGAAGGAATAACAATAATGAATTCCTAATTGCACTTAATCACGCAGGGCTAAAATGAAAGCATTCACCCAAATCTCTCTTCTTGCAAGGGATCTTGGAAATGCTGTTCTAGATGGGCTCTGATGATCTGGGAGGGGAGCAGATGCCTAACTCGTGCAGCGTCATAGCAGTCCCTATACAGTTACAGAAAGCATCACAGCTTCTTTTGCAAATGAAGGGCCAAAATATTCATGAATGTTGCATTCTGGACCCGATTTTGACCTGAAAGACAATATTTATGTCTTGCAAAGTGTACCCTGGAGTGCAAGGGAAGAGCCTCTTGTTGTGATGCAAACTCCTCTCCAGTAGCCAAGATCTAACTGAGGTACTGCTGCTATTCACAGAGCGGTTTTATTCTACCTCCACTCTTTCCACACTAAAACAAACTCAGAATTGACAGATAAAAATAAAATATTAAAAAATAAGTAAGTGTGACTAATGTTTTGAAGGATTTAAAAAAAAAAAAAGTCTTTGGAAATCATGAGAAAGTTGCCCTGGCAACATTATTTTCCATTCCCCTTTTGCTCTTTTTTCTCATGTGCCTATTTCTCTAGCTTACGTTTCTGCCAGTGCATGATACAAAGATCGTAGCTCTGGGAAAGGAAGGGAAAAATCAACATTCAGTCAACCAGATTTCCCCCTACGCACGCTATCAGCATGGAATAGTCCCATACACAATAACAATCAATCTAAAAAAATAGTTTCAAAAATTGCAACATATCCAAAGACTTAAATTCAGAAAAAATAAATATTTTGAACCGCCTTGATAGGATTAATGACCCAGCTCATCCAGAAGGGACATGGGCTGGTCTTAGACTACTTAGAACTGAATGTATACCCAAAAGGAGCTCTTACCTCCATGTAAGTGCCAGGTTTCATTAAGTGATGGAGCAGCTAGGGCAACTGGGGTATAATTTAATTTGACAGCTCAGAGATCTCTTCCTTTTGGTCAGAGACAATTGAATTTGGCAAATGGATTCAAGCGCTGTGAGGGTGCAGATAGACAGGAGAAGAGGGAAAGGGGGAAAATAATATGTCCATTTGTTCACCAGCACCGCCAGAAATTGAGTGAAAACCTTAAAATGGTGTTTCATAAGGCCAGCAAAAACTCCAAACCTCTCAGACTTTCTGCATATGTTACGGGAAGTTTTATCCATTGGTTACAAATAGAAAAATATTTTTCAATGCGACTAGAACACCTCCGGAATTAGCAACCAGCCTCTGCACAGTGCCGCCTTCTCCATTACACGTCAAGGAGTATGCACCTAATTAAAGATGCATATTTATGACCACAGCACCTAACATTGCAATTACATGGGTATTTTTGTTTCATTGTCTTTTAAACAGCTCTGAGCTGAGATTCGGGATCCTGGTTGCACTGAAAGGCTGCTCCTCTGCAGGAGGACGGATCTCAGCATCAGAAATGCTGATGACTTCGGCCAAGATGCCCGGACTTCCCAGCACAGAGACTATTTGCACCAAGTTTTGTAGCTTTGTGGGATGTACTGTGCTAATATGTGACCTGGCAACTTAAGCGTCTGCTAGATTTACATCTTTCCAACCCAGGAGATAGATTGCCTTCAACAACTTGACCTCTTTATTCTTCTTCCCTTGAAGTAGCTCACTTGTATGAGTTCAAAAATATTTATTGTTGTCTGTAATTACCTACCAGAAGGTAACTGACAGGGTGTTGGCACTGTTTTGCCAAAATTAAAGCCTCTAGGCTTTCTGAGAAAGCATTTAGAACCTTAGTTATTGCTTAGAGATAAGCCAGACTGCCAAATATTCCAGTACTTATATATATATATAATCCTGTTTTGTACAAAGTTTGAGGTGTTGAGTTCTCTTGCCTTCAAATTTTCCAATACCTTCATGTGAACTTGCCTTGGGGAAATAAAAAGAAATAGAGAGCTAATTCAAAACAGTCTCAGTGAGTGCAGATATGTTTATTTCCCTGCTTCCTTTAATGCTGCCAGATGCAGCAAAGTTCTCAGTAAGAGAGGAGTCATCACAGTTTCTCATTTGCAGTGTGCAGATCCAGATACATGGTGGAAGATATCAGGAACAGATTGCTGTGTCCCTGTCAGGAAGCAGAACTTGCTCTTTTCTCACAACGGATTTGATCACTGCAGCAGAAAGTCTCAGCTGTGAGAGTGGGGAGAAACCACTGGAGGTTTCTAGTGGGACTGCCTGAAGCAGGACTATCACCGGTGGACTCCACTTCTTGACCGTAGTTCTTCTAAGTCTTCACAACAGCCACCATGGTCAGGAAGCCAAATCCCTGCAGGTGACACCAGCTGCCCAGCCCAGCATTGGTCTACTGGATTCCTCTGCCCCTCATCTTGCCTTGCTTATAGAACATTGAGCCTTAGTTTGGTAAGGTTGTGCCGCAGCTTCCAAATTCATCCATGACCTTCTGAACCCTCAAAGAATGGTAAATTGCATGGCTGATGCCACTCCAGGATATATCAAATTGACATTTTGCATCTCCGATTTTGCTGCTTGAGCACGGCAAAATTGGTTGAGCACCCCAACCCAAAAAACGGTTGAGCACCCCAACCTCCACCTAAGAGGTATTCTACATGGTGAGGCTTCTCAGCCACTCCAACGCACTCACATGGTCTACCTTGCACTCTTTCAACTCAGCACCTTTCATTGTACTTGAGACAAGTACTGCTGCTCCTGCCAGGGCAGAGCAGCCCCAGCACAAGCAAGTAGTATGTTGGGCTAAGAGAGCTTGTCACTGGCCCTTCAAACAGTCTGTGACTGGGAAAAAAGCTGTTCCTTTGCCTGATACCAACAGCACTGTTTAGTCTCAGCCCAGCTACCCATTAAAAAGCAAAAAAAACCCAAGTACATTAGAGCAAAAGATCCCAATGGACAGCACAACAACTGCTATAGATGAGCATCCAGAACCACGCTTTCAGCCAAACTAACAGGAGCAGCTCGGCTCTTAGCACTTGCAGAGATTTTCAGCTCTGTGAGAATAGGACAAAAAGGAGGAAAAAAGTCCGAAATAGTAAAAAGAGGTTATATTTTGCAGTGCTTGAAAAAGGTTGTGATTAAAAGAAATTCATAAGTTTTAAATTTAAACACTTGGAGCTGTTTTGGAGCAAGGAGGAGACCAAAGGGCAAAACCATCTTCAAAGGGTAGTATAAACATTAGGTCTGCTGTGCTAGAGGAGACAATGTTCTTTACCCATAGCAGTGGCCAAGGAGCACATGATGTGGACTGACACTGCAAACTGGGCTTGCAGTCTGGTGAAGGAGGCCACAGGAACATCTGACAGCAGCCTACAACTACCTGTGGGACAGCCACAGCAGCGGTGTCCTCTTGGAAGACGATGTGGCAGGGAACAGAAGGTGTTGCAGCTTTCTGCTTCAGATGGGACAGCAACAAAAGCTTCCTTCCCAGGATCTAAGTCACCACAGAGGTTGGACAGAGAGCAGCCCCATCATGAGCCAAGTCACAACCAAATCTCAGCCATCCTGATGTGGTGTTGTCAATAGTAGGCTGGATCACAGATCTCCAGCAGTTGCTTCCCACCAACATTGCTATGAATCTGTAAAGCATGATGAAAATGCCTCTTTCCTTGGCACCCCTCCCACCTTCCAGCAGCCAGCAATTTCAGCACATCCTGAGTCACAGGTTGCCTCTCTGGATATTAGCTGTATTTTGAGCAGATCACATCATCAGATACTCATGGAGAACTGAAAAAAAGCACTGCCTTTTTGAGAATAACACTGAAAAATAATTCATAGACAGAGCTGTTGTAAATTTGGAATAAGTTTTGGAAGTTCTTTTAAAACAATGATATTTTGCACTTCTCAGGGGGCTTTCTAAAAAAAGAGTCAATGCTTTGTTTAACTGGAAATAGGGAACCTACAAAGCTCACCCTTAAATATTTTTAAAAGCTTTGTAAATGGATTATTGAGCACAGCAGGAATCATGCTTTTGGTAAGTGCAGGATGATATGAGCCTCAGGGAACTTTTGAAGATGGTTCATTCAGTAATTCATTCACTTCTCCCCCTAATACTGTGTCGAAGAAAAGCTAAACACTGTCTTGGATTTAATAAGTGAACGAACGCTCCAAATGCAGTTTCCTCTCAGGAGGAATTCAATTTGCCATTTTCCTCAAAGTAACCCACTGCAACCAAGCAATAGCAAGGAAGAGATTTGGGAGCCAAGGACCGAGCATGCACCAACCTAGCATGAGTCCTCTCCTGCAATATGGATACTGTCTGAAGTGCAGACGCGGTGGATGTAGGCATGTTTTGTGATTTCAAGCAACTTCTGAAGCTCCACCCTGGACCAGATAATTAGGGAGAGGCTGCTCCCTACATAGCAAGAAATTCTTCTGCGAATTTTTCATCAAGGATTCACTCCAGCAACGATTTCAGGCAACTTTCAAGAGAACAACACGGGGCTACTGGAAGATGCCACTTTAAGATCCTTTAAGGACAGAAATAATAATTCCATCCACCCATTCCACTCACTTCTGCAATGCCTGGTCAAGTCAAGGCATCCCTAGGCCATGTTCTTGCAGACTGCACAGACATTAAACCAACAAAAAAGTTAACAGTTAAAAGAATTGGTTTTGAGTAGACAAAGCATTTTCAGTATCAGACATCAATTCTCAATAATCTCCATGAAGAAGAACAAGCAATATAAAAATGCACAGCACAAGCCTCTTTTGAGCCCTCTGACATGACATTAACCAATCCAGAATACTCAATAACTTGTTGAATTCTCACAGAGGACCAGCTCTAATTTTCAAGCTAAACATGACTCTACTTGTATTTTCCCTGAACGAGGCATTTCCAGCCACCTACACCTGGCCAGGTTTCAGCCAGTGCCTTTTACTGCACTGAAGACCTTTCAGTCACAAGATCATCAAATCTTGAGTCAAGTTCTTTCCAAGGCATGGATCCTTCCTGAGGCATCCATGCCCTGTCTTAAAATGAACTTTCTCATAATTATTAGTTCAGTACAAGTATATCCTCAGGCCTGGAAATCTACTTAGCCAGGCTGCTCTCATGCCTTCCTCTCCATCTCCAACTGGTCTTCCAAGGATCAATTGGATCTTTGTATTTTCTGCAGACTGTAGATGGCCCAGCACTAAATTGCTTCTTTTAGTTGGAGGACATCTTCTGTCTTTTGGCCCAGGATGAGACTTTCAGTGATTTACTGTAAATATTTGAGAACTTTCATTCCCCTTTAGACTAAGGTTAGAAATATCCACAAGTAAATCAAGCATGGAAAGTGACTTTGGTGCTGGCAAACTATACCTGCCACGAGGTAAGTTCAATAAAACTCCCAAAGTTGTGAGTATCAGCAAAAAGAGCAATGTGGCTCAGTCATACCTTCCTGTAGAGTCTTCAAAAAGTACAGAGGCTTTGAAGAGTGTTGAGAAGGGAAAAGGCTGGAAGAGTCAAGAAAGTAGTCTCGGCCCACTTTTGCTGAGAGCTGCTCTCATGTGCTTTACACACCCTCTGCACAAACTCCAGTAGATACTAAAATTATAAAGAAATACGTGGGATGCTTTTGAAGGAAGACTTTTGATGTCCAAGTCAAATTTTATGTAAGTAGGTGTTTATGGGTTCATTGCTTTTCCAATGTAGTAAAGCCCATAATTAATTCTCTCTTGGGCTCAATTTAGATTTAGCCTCAACAACTCCATATAACTCTTCTGACATACATCTGCACCAAATTCTTCCTGTTAAAGTCAGGCTCATGCTTCTCTTGCCAGATCTATGGATCCTTTGGGAGTGGGAATACTGCTGTATGCTCGATAGTCCCTCTCACTGAACAAATAAGTCAATATGCATCAAACCCATGCTTACCAAATCTCCCAACCTACAACTGAAATGGGTCTGTCATGTCAGACAGGTCCTAACTATCTGATTTGCTGCTTCTAACATCCAAGGCAACCAGAGGACATGAAAAGAGTTAAGACGGAAAAACAAACAAAAAAAAAAACAGCTTGACAAATAATTCAGGAAAATTCTCTGAATCATTGAGTAACTTAGACTGAGATAGCTCAAGGAGTCTCCTGTTCAAGTTACTACTTAAAACAGAGCAACTTCAAAGCTGGATAAGGTTATTCAGGTCATTGTCCAATCAAGTTCTGATCCTCTCCCTTCTTCGCTTTTCT
This sequence comes from Rhynchotus rufescens, assembly GCA_032273925.1. Lineage (NCBI taxonomy): Eukaryota > Metazoa > Chordata > Aves > Tinamiformes > Tinamidae > Rhynchotus > Rhynchotus rufescens. The sequence goes on from JAVCKT010022757.1 coordinate 33,656, forward strand.
TCTTGTTCCATTTGAATGCAACAATTTCCCTGATGACTCCTCATTAATACAGTACAAGAGAGCAGAAGACAGTCAGTGGGTTCTTGAAATTCACAGCCATTTTATTGACCTTGTCAAAAGTGCAGATTCATTTGTAATTAGCCTCAGATTTCCAAAAGGATTTTCACTTCTGAATTTCCAAAATTGTTTAATGAGGTTATCAGAATGGATGTTAAGAAAGTGTCCATTCTGTTTTTCACAAAAGTAATGACAATATTCCATTATAATTCAATATGCCAGGCAGCTTTCCATGAGTTAAAGAAATTCTCAATAAATATTGAGAAAGCCAACATGAGTTAAAGAAATTCTCAATAAATATTTAAATGCCCCATTTTTTTTTTCCAGGGCACCAAACAGAGCTCCATAAAGTTTGCATGTTAGGCTGCCACACACTGCTTTGGTGAGCAGGTAAGAAGCCACAATTTTTGTATTTGTAGTGCTTGTCTTTTCTAACATCTGAATACAGAGGTGATCCAAGGACAACAGATTCCAGATCAATTTGAATTTTAGTGTTGAATTTGGTGTGCCATTAAAAGGAAAGTGCCATCATTTTAAAAAGTGAAGGGCTAGGGCTCAATCAGTTAAATCAAGGGATCTGAGAATGAAGGCCACATTCTTGATTCAATCTCCAACACCAGTCCCAAAAGCACCATCCTATTGCAACTTTCCCTTTTTATTTCACAGGCGAGAGGCAGAGCTTTCAGGTCTGAATCAAAAGAGAGGATGGTTTTGGCATGAGTGAACGCAATTTTCTCTCTCCTCCTTCAGAAATAGTCCCTGTGCAGCAATTGCAACCATGCTCAAGGAGAGAAATTCAATGAACAGCTGCAACTGTAGAAGAAAAAGGCACAGTGGGAAGCTGTGGACGTAGTTAACAATCATCTGGCATTAGTGACAGATACTCCCATTCTTACTGCAAAATCTGTAGGTCAGGCAAGCACCTGCAGTAGAAGGTCCCCACATCCTTGAGATCCAGTTGCTGGGTAGAAGCACCATCATCAGGAGAAGACATTGGGAATGAATAAGCTCTTTATCCAGCAGGTTCATACAAAGGCAAATTAGAAACTGATGCTGTCCTTCTGATTTTTTTTTTGCAGGCTCCCACAGCAAGGGCAATCACAGCAAACTATCAAGAGCAAAGGGCAAGCCTACTAGGATGAGTGCATGGCACCTTTGAATCTACATGAGGTGTCTCGTTGAAATCAGACAAACCTTGCTTGGAGCCCAACAGTTGGGAAGAGGATAAATTTTGGGAACAACGTGAAGTCATTTTTTCCTGACAAACATGAGTTTGTGCACAAATTAAAACAGAATTATTTGAGAATATTTCAGCATATGCCTCAATCTTGTGAATCACGACCGATTCAGATCCTGGAGCACTGCAAATCCAAATGGATCCAGATGCATGGAGGAAATGGAAGTCATATGATACCTTCCTTACGCTATTTGGATAAAGGTATGGTAATACGTACTAGCAAGAAAAATCTGGTAAGGTTACTAAAGGACACGGCTCTGGGAAATACTGCAGATAGATCACAGAAGATGCCTGTTTGGTGTTCGGAGACAGCAGCGTGACAAAGCATCAGGTTAAATATAGTAGCTGTGCGAGATAGAAATCTTGCAGTGACAAGAGTAAGAAATCCATGCCAGCAAAATACAGATCCACTAAACCACACGTGTGCATTGGCAGGGACAGCGCACAACATCCTCTGCCTCCCACTGAGAGCTTCAGCAGGCTCCTCAAGGCGAACCTCCCTGCGCTGCAGCAGGAGCAGGGTTCCAATGTTCCCCGGGCCCGATCCAAATCATTCCACCCCCTGTGTCTCCATCCAGCAGCGGGGAGTGCACCCAGAAAGCCGGGCAGAAGGGGCGAGCGTGACATTTTCTGCTACGCCTGCAACAGTGATTTCATCCTGCACAAATATCAGTACAAAACCCTGCGTTCCTCCTCATGCAGATCAGGCGCTGGAGTTAAAGCGGGCTTGAGTTTGAAGGCTTTCAGTTTGGAAAGAAGTTGTTGATAAACGATAAAATTGATATGCATCAGTTCCCTGCTTGCAAAGAATCGGTCACGTATTTCTCTTCTGAACTGGTTGTTTATAGAGCCAAGTGAATACTTGGAAAATGTGTTTGCAAACTCCTTGGCTAGGTCTGACTCATGGTTCAGTCTAACTCTGCCCGCTGTGCTTTTCTCTATGTATTTGCTCAGCACTGCTGCTGGTACAGATGTTTAGCAAGAAGTTTTTATCTATATCACCATAATAGATTTTTTTTTCCTTTTACATATTTCAGAAAAATTTCACTTACTCTGCAAAGATACTAAACAGGTTTGCTCTAAACAGGTCAGCACATCTGACTGCCACATAACACACATCTGCAAAGAGCACACATCTTCTGCATATTCCACCTCAGTGTCTTTGAGGGCACTTGTAAAAATTTGCAGGACAGAAGACTGACAAGCATTTGTGCCAGGCACTCACGCGCTTGCACATTTTTTCCTTGCAATTCAAGTTTCAAAAATTGATTTTCAAAATGCACTTGCTTTAATACTGAACTATATTGTCTCGTTATTGCTCTTTCAAGATCACATTTATCCATATCAATCATCGTAATTGCTATGCTGTAAAGAAACTTTATTAGACTTAGTACTACTTAGATTTCACAATTCAGTGCTAGAAAGAATCCAGAACATTAAGAAAACTTAAAGCAGTCTGAAACCCAAATGTGTCTAGAAGAAATCCCCTTTGCCTTTGGGCATATTTTGTCCATTATTTTTCCAAAGAGGAACAGAAGAAGCCTTTTCCATCTATTCTGGAGAGACTGATCTCTCTTTTCAAGTCCCTTATTTCGTTCAGAGCATCAGGCTTTGGTCCTGCCTTGCCAGTTTCCTAAGCCAGGCTCTGCAGATACTGTGATTAAGCAACACACTTGGTTCCCAGGGGAATGACATGGCAGCAGGTGTAGACGCCAGCTATGGTAACTCCAGTTTCACTTCAGTCTAAAGGACTTGCATCTGATCCAGCACATAAACATATGTTTGCCAGACTCGTTCACTGATGAAGGTAAGAGGAATTGACAGCTCTCATAAGGAATATATGTCAGGAAAGCAAGGATGCTATTAATATGGAAAAGGTAGTAAAAATAATAGGCCATATGGAGCAGCTACCAGACAGAAAGGGCTCCTCAGCAGAAAAACAGAGGCAGTACAGTTTGTTCCTCTGCTTGCAGATGCAGGCCTCGATACTAAACTAGCGCGCTGTGAAGATAAGATATTTAGATATTCCAAAAGTGGTAAATCTTTCTTTTATCTGGTGCATATTTTGCTTAAATTTCTATCCCTACTTATGGAAAGAGGTGCTCTTGGAGTCTCTCCCAGTTCAAAGTACAACCAGAAAAGTCTCTAGAAATGAATCTATGAGTCTGTCCAACAGTCAGTACCCAAGTCGTGTGCACATGTTGGCTCTTTTTGACTGAAATATTTTTGTCCACAAGATGCCTATCTTTCCACCTTGTTTAAAAATCTGCATTTTGCATGACGGATGCTTTTGAACACCTCATTTACCTCCCCACTCAAAGCTTTGCTTGGAAGCTGGCTTGCTCATCCCTCAACTTGAGAGCTTACGGGAGTCCTTTGCAGCAAGCCACTTGTCTTTGTCACACTGCTGACCAAGGGGGTATTACTTCCCTTTCTCCTAACGGTGGATACAGGGAATACCACAGGGAATTCAGACTCGAGAGGAAAACCTATGGGAAGATACTCCATCTCACCCACCCTCATGTTTTGCCTCCTCTTATCTCCATCTACAGTTCCTTGGACTGGTGTCTCCCCTAAAGCCCACCTTAACCTCCTTTCAAACCAGTTTGTTGGCTAGGCAGCTCTCCCCACCCATTGCAGTCCCATCCTCCTTCACCAGGACTCCCATCGGGTCAAGGTTGTTCTCTTGCTTTCCACCCCAAATCCCATCCCTTCCCATCCTCCAAACCTATCCCCACTCTTTTTTTCCAGGGCCTGGCATGTGTTGGGAAGAGGGATGGTGGTTCCACAGTGCTTTGGTGCAGAGTTGAGATATGACCTTCCTTTTGAAGCAGCTAGCGCTGGCCAACAGCAAGAAACACATCATGATACAGCAATTTTGGTGAGGTTCATTTGCGAGCCAGCCAGCCAGCTCCAGTCTTCTTCCAATTTCCTCTTTAAATGGTCAAATAACCCATTTTTTTTTCTGCCTGCACATCGTCAGCTCATCCACTAACAATCATCACAGGGCTGATTTGTGCCAATAAGTGGAAGCAAGGACAGCTTGGGGGGCACCTGTGACATCCACCTGATGCCGAACCAGGGAAAATTGGCTTGTACCAAGAAATCCAAAGACTTGAAACTTCCCCAGGGCAAGATTAGCAAACACAGACTGTAAGCAAAATTGTCCATGCCAGGAAAAAGGAAAAAAATAAAACAGCTAATAGTTTGGTGGGGGGTTTTTTACTCCTTTTTGCTAAATTGGTGGATAGCAAGTACTCACCAGGTTTGCTTTGTGAGTGAAACACTTCGAAGGAGATCAAAGCCCTTCCCGTGTCTCAGCAACACTACCTCATGTTTCGGAGTAACACATCCTATGGAGAGAGCTCTTTGCAGGGACTGCACCAGCCAAAACAGGATTAGCAAGTGGCAGAAAAACAGAAAATTTCACACTTCTGAAAGCAATCACCACTAGAGCAACTCAATGTGCAAAGCGTCTTTATTCCAAAAGAGAAGAAAACTTGGGGAAAAAAAATGCATGCAACGGGATGCCATGCCACCAAAATGCCACCGCTTTCAAGGCAAGTGTTGAAACTGTTATAACACATTTCATTCTTGTTCCACAGCATTCAGGGACACATAGAAGACACCGATTGCAAGCTAACTTGTCTGCAGGTTCTTGAGATTATGCAGAACAACAAAAGACTTTGTCCCAAATGCACCTCAAGTATTTCACCATCCTCCTTGCTAGGAATTGGAGGCAGGAGTCCAACCAAGGAGAAGGTCTCAACAAATTTACTGCTAGAAATTCACAGAGTGATTCATTCCCTCTCTGAGCAGCCTGGAAACTCAATTTACCGGAAGAAATGTTATATTCTTTCTCAGCAGCAAATAGAGACCAGATAAAGTTCTTATATTCCTGATTGTGCTTCGTATGTTTGATCACATATTGATTAGTGTATTTTTAATTATTATTCAGAGGAGATACCACACAAGGAGCTCTTTCTAGATGTATTTGCTTAGCATCTGATCAGTCTGTGACAGTCACAGTAGCTCTTGTCATGTTAAATAGCCTTTGACAGATAAACACTGGATGAATTTCCTCATTTGTTTCTGAAACACTGTCTCTTATTTAGGCTTTAGTTTGCTCTACATCTTTAGATAGGGAGCTCCATAGCCTTGTTATGCAATGCTTGGGATACATCCTTCCTCCCATCTCTTAATATTACTTTTTAATAACCAGTTTAATGCTTCTCAGTTGAGAGCCTTTCTTTATTCTTGCTCCTGTTCATAAAAGCTGAGGACTTCGTCTCCCCAGTTGACTGTTTCCCCATTGCATTTAGCTTTTCATAAAAGAGCATTCTGCCAAATCTTGGCTCCCCCATCACCTGGGCATGCCTGGGGTCTATGCAACAGGGTAACAGTGTTTATGTTTTTGCCTCTGGATGTCTTTCCTGATAATTACACACATCTCATCTACCTTTTGGGCCACAGTGAGCTGTGGGGACATGGCGTCATAGAGCTTCAAAACGTCTCACCTATCATTTTTGGCAGTGGTTAAGTGATAATCCAGAGACAAACAGCATGCAAGTATATTGAGGGCTCCCACACTCAGATATTTTACAATTGAATACAGTGAATGTTATTTACGAGATCCTTCTATAGCTTCTCAGGCACTCTGGATTACCCAGGTCTGTATCAGCAGCAAGCTTGGCAACCTCCTAGATCATTTTCAAAGACACACAGGAGATTCCAAAGGCAACCTCTCTCCAAGGAGAAAATAAGCCCTTGTTCCTCCTCTATTTTTAACACATTAATGTGTAAAGGACTTGCCCTCTAGCTCCTTCACAACTGCATTCTTATCCCCATGCCCAACGATTCTGTTTCCGATTATGATTTCCATTAACCTGCTATGCCTATTGCTCTACAGTACCCAACCATTGCAGAATATTTCTGAGTTAAATCTGAGGAATCTAATGTCTTTAAAGGTTTGCTCACCAGCTTCATCTAATGTAGCTTCATTTAATTTTCTTACTTCTCTGTCAGATAGCAGGGATCCAGTTTTAACATCCTGTCAATCATGAAGACCTTCCAGAACATGACTCCAGTTACTCATGTCTTTATTCCAAATTCCTTCTCAGATAGGATATGAAAAAAAAAAACTCATTAGCTTCATCAATAAAAGCTTCTGTCTCCCAGCATGTGATCTACTCTAACTCCACGCATAAGGGAAAATTAATAAACCTCTCAGAAGGTCAGAGTTCTTCATTAAGTTATATGTGGGTAGGAAGGGGGGGAATTATGCAGTTCAAGTTAACAAGGAAATGGCAAATGAAGTGGCTGCACTGGAGAACATATGTTCATCCTAAAGAGACACTCCAGCTGACGCCAGCAGCACACCGGCTGCTCCCATGCTTGTCACAGCACCAGTTGACTTTGTTCCAGGCGGAGAGGAAGCTTTAGCAGGATCACACTGTGGCTTATATCTGCAGGCTTGACATTGCTAAGAAAGCGGCTGCTTCCAGAGACTGGAAGTACAGCCACAGAAGTGCTTGGATGTTAAATCCTTACACTTCTGGCAATATTAAGAACTTGGGCCACTGAGAATAATTCTATGGGTCTGAAAAGATGAGTTTAATCCAAAAGACCTCACCAAACTTTAAGCTAAGGCTAGTGATTGGATAAAGACGTAATTCCTTTGCAAAAAGGCTATTTTAAAAAATGCAGCCATTGTACAATGCTTTGTTAAAACCAGATCTGGAGATATCACACATCACCTCTAGAACTGGCAAGAAAAGGCTCAAAATAACCTGCTATGTGATCACCTCATGTAAGTTTCAAGGAATGAGACAGGCTGATAAACATGATGGGCACCACTAGGCTTTATGTGGTACCTACCCTTCTATACAACCAACCTACATGGTTGGTTATACCAACCTACATCAGCAAGTCCCTTTAAGAGACAGGCGGTCTTAAAATACATTACAGCCAGCTAGAGCTGTACCTGCTGCAGTTCACTGTACTACACATGTAGGCTAAAGCCCTCAAAGCTAGAACTGGGCAGACTTGGGAACTTGCTGTGCTTTGGATGCATCGTCAATAGATTCCCGAGGCACCTATTGGACTAGCAACTCCAGAGGGAGCTTCCCACTAGCACATCTAAAGGGTGCACCTGGTGCCACCCCTGCTAAAACTTAAGGACTTATTCACACAGAATCACAGAATCACAGATTCACAGGATGGTTGAGGTTGGAAGGGACCTCTAGAGATCATGTAGTCGTGCTCAGGCAGGGACACTCAGAGCATGATGCACAGGGTGGCATCCAGACAGGTTTAGAATATGGCAAGAGAAGGAGATTCCAGAATCTCCTTGGGCAGCCTGCTCCAGGGCTCTGTCACCCTCACAGCAAAGAAGTTCTTTATCACATACAGATGTAACTTCAGTTCGTTCCCATCACCCTTTGTCTTGTCACTTGCCACCATCAAGAAGAGCTTGGACTCATCTTGGACTCATCCTGTTTACATCCTCCCCTCAGGTATTTGTACAGGTTGATAAAATCCGCTCTCAATCTTTTCTTCTCCAGGCTAAACAGGTCCAGCTCGCTTAGTCTTTCCTCACAAGACGGATGCTTCAGTCCCTTAATCATCTTTGCCACTCTCCGCTGGACCCTCTTTAGAAGTTTCATGTCTCGTTTGTCCTGGGGAGCCCAGAACCACCCACAATATTCCAGGTGCAGCCCCACCACTGATGAGTAGAGGGAGAGGATCCCCTCCTTCAGCCTAATGGCAACACTCCTCCTAATATAGTCCAGGATCCCAGATCTCATTGATCTTGGCCACGAGGGCACACTGCTGACTCATGGTTAGCTTGTCAACCAGGACTCCCAAATCCCTCTCCACAGAGCTGCTCTCCAGCAGGCCAACCCCAGATCTGTCCTGGTGCCTGGGGTTATTCCTCCCCCTTGCAGTATAAATTATTTCAGTTTAGGACTTCTTGCATGAAACAATACGTCTCCTGCAAAGGCATTTCTCCAGCACCTTCTCTGATGCTGTCCCTATGCAAACCAAAGTGCTCACCCTAGGGTCTTGAAGGAAGTTCCATGGGAAATGCCATGGGCAAGGCTGGCATTTGCAAAGGTGTAACATGCTGCTTGCTCATGACTGAGCAAGTTCCTGGACACGACCTTTTCCTTGACCCACCTAATGATGGTGTGGACAGTTTCCATCATTTTTTAAGTATGGAATATCACCAGGGAGCACACAGAATAAGCAAGGACTGCTAGAGCTGATCTTTACCAGCCCCCAGGAGACACTGATTAGATCCTTAAACATTCTAAAAGACCTCGGAGAGAAAAATCTGCTACACTTTTGGCCAACCAGGCCTGAAGATCTTGCTGAAAGGCAATTCCCAGGTCTGAACAGGGCACTTTCCAAAAGTTTCCCCTCAAACCACAAACATCTCAGGGCAGCTCCAGGCCCTTAGTTCTGCGTTTACAGAGTCTCAATACAATGGGTGCCCATGACTGACTTGGAGAGGTCCAGAGCCTATAGAAAAGCCCTGTAGGCTGAAAACATCTTCAGCGCAGGCTCTTGGACAGCCCTTGTCGTTATCGATGTGCAGCTTCTCCATTGCAAGTCCCTGCAGCACCAAAGGCCTTCTCCTGCTGAACGTGAGCCAGCGAGGAGCTGAAGGTTGCGAGGATTGTCAGGCAGCTCTGAAACCCTGTGGAGTTTTGGAAAAGTAAGTGTTACCCTGGTGACTGCAAGAAGTTGTTGTCCTTGACAATAGCATTTAAGGTAGGCAGTTGCATGCCTAAAGAGCAGACTGCTCTATTTAACGGCCAGAATAGACACAGGAGGTTTTTTAATTTCCATCTCTCTAGGTTGCTATTTCAATAAAACACTCAGCTAGGAAGACAGAGCAGCCTCTCACATTGCTGCATGGACCTCAGCTCCTCCCTAGACTCCAGCCCTAAATTGCCCAAAATTAGCAGAAGGACCACTCAAAACACCAGCAAATCTCAAAGAAAAGCAGCTTAGGTATTTTTTCTGAGTCTTTTATATTGTCCTGGAGTTCCCCCAACTCCTCATCTCCTGGGCATGATGCAGAGGTGGGAAGTGGAGTGACCGGGGGCGAAGAAGAGGCAGCACCTGCACAGGCAGAGAGTCCTGGCCCTGGGGCAATACCAGTCTGCTTCTCCATGCAACATGAATATCGTGTTTGCTACGGGGTTTTTGGATGTTTGCAAGCCTTGCAATGCTGGGTTGTAGCTCTCTCCTTGGAGAGAAGGACTTCCACAGTGTTTTGCATAAGTTGTCTCACGGCCCTTGCTACAGTTGTTTAACGCTCCTCAGGTTCTCAAAAGTCACTTACCTCCAAAGAGAGGTTGTCCGTGAGCGTTTCTGAAAGTTATAGGGAAACGAAAGCAAAGGGAATTGAGCAGAAATGATTTTATGACCCTGATTCCAGTGGCTGCTACCAGAGCCCAGAACAGGGTTCACCTGATGCAGGCTAAAAGCAATCTTCCTTACACCACTCACAGAGATAAATCAGAGACCTTGGAAAAGTTTGATTTATAGATCATATATTTCTAATGAGCATATATTTTTATTATACATCAGAAAACATCCATACAGATGACACATTGCTAAACCAGACCTGTCAGGTGTTTATTTTTGCAGTCACTAGAAATAATGTTATTAAACTCTCTGAAGGTGGCCTTCGAAAGCAAGAAAAATAAATTCCAAATTAGTTAAAATGAATGAATTCATAATAATCACTTCTGAAGTATAAAGGTGATCAATCTCTGTCTCCACAGCCTTTTACTCCTGAATATTAAACCAGCACAAGGCAAAATACAGCATATGAGATAAGGATAGATTATCCTGGGGTAAATCCGGAGCCTGTCCGCTCTGGTGAAAGCGCTTGCTTCCAGGCCTCTGCCCTAGGCCCCCTGGTGGATAAGGGATAATTATTAATTCTAGAAAATGTTCCATTTTGAATGCTACGGTCCTGGAAATACGAAGAATTGCAGAATAGTTGAGACGGGAGGGGATCCCAGACCGACTTAAATGAGGTTGTTCATGGCCATTTCCAACTGGTATCTGAATATCTCAAAGGATGAAGATGGTACAGCCTTTCTGACCACTCTCCTTAGCTGAATAAAACCAGAATATCGTCTTATTTCCCATTAGTTGCTGCTTCATCTCCTCTTTTATGCCTTGGGAAAGAAGTGTGGATGTCGGGGGCAGCTTTGGCATGGTGAAGGACAGTGCTGTGCCTCTCACCATGAGGGTCACAGAAGCACAGAATGTTCAAGGTTGGAAGGGACCTCTAGAGATCATCTAGTCCAACCCTCCTGCTCAAGCAGGGACACCTACAGCACATGGCACAGGGTGGCATCCAGGTGGGTTTTGAAGACCTCCAGAGAAGGAGACTCCACCACCTCCCTGGGCAGCCTGTTCCACTGCTCTGTCACCTGCACAGTGAAGAAGTTCCTCCTCACATGGAGATGGAACTGCCTGTGCTTTAACTCATACTCATTACCCCTTGTA
>JAVCKT010022760.1:0-22413 GCA_032273925.1 Rhynchotus rufescens
CCGCCCAGATGTGCCCGCACATCTGGCCTGGGACACACGGAGCCCAGCGGGGGGACACACGCGTACCCCGGGACGGCGCGCGCCGCATCCAGATGTGCGGGGCGGGCCCTGCGCCCCCCGCATGGGGGAAAGGTGCCCGGGGGGCAGAAAGCGATGGAAAGGGGAAAGTCCTGAGCGTCTGCGTGACAAGCGGCTCTGGGTGCACCGGTGCTGATGCTTTCCAGATTCGGCTTTATCTGGCATCTCTTTCCCAAAGGAACGGAGCAGTTCAAAGCCCCTGCGCGGCGGCTGTTGTTTATCCGTGCGTACGGCTGCCGCTTCCCCGCCATTCATAAAAAGGATATCGATGACAACGGACTTTGATAAAGTAGTGCATCGGGTCTGGCTCGCTGGATCATATCCTGTTCTCATGGAGAAGCTCTCTGGGAGCGGGGGAACAAACCTGCAAAGAGACGAAGCTTTTGCAAAGGGTTTGGCCAGCACCGTGGTTCTGATCAGAACAGAACCCCCTAAAAACAGGAAGGGGGCAGGGGAATTAAGGGTCTGTGATTTAGCCTTGACAGCACTTTCACACATACCATAAAGAGACTCATTTTACAGCCAAAAGAAACCTCAGCCCCAGAAAACAAAAACAAAACTAGAAATATAAAGAAACAGCAGTGGAAGAGGACTTGAACAAACTGCTTTCCATTTTTGGGTCAGCTACTGGTCGCATCTGAACAAATTGCTTCACTGCTCCATGCCTCAGGTTCCCTGGTCTGTAATGCAAAATCCCTCATGCTTTTTTTTTTTTTTTTTCCCCCTCTTCTCAATGCAGAACTCCACAGACACTAAGCTGTGATTCAGCTGTTAACCCTTTTATTAGACTGTCCTGTACTCAAGAGAGCAGTAATTATAGGCTGTTACTCAGAAAATTTGGGGTTTCTCAGAAGTTTTCCCTGTCCTGCTGAGCCTCTGCTGCCACTACAGTCTGCAGTATGTACTGTGAACTGCCAAATTCAAGGTATTTCTCTGCTCCAGGAGCCACTGTATATCTGTTCTAGTCCAGCTCTGAATGGCAGATTTTTTTTCCTTACTTACTATTCCTTTTGCTATGGAGATGTTCATTTACATGTTTATTTCTTAGTCATTTATTTTCCTCTACAGAAACAAGGAGTAAGCCAGGGCCTGCCTCCTTGGAGGCAGTGAAAGCTGTGGGTGTTTCTCGCAGGGTTAAGCTCCCCGTCTCTCCCACAGACGCTGCTGATTCCAAGATAACTGGGAACAAAAGCAGGACCCAGGCACTCCGATACCTGTGTGGTGGAGACACCTGTCTCCACAAAACTTCTTTACCCACCCCATCGAAGTGGAAAGTATCCAGTAACAGAGTCTAAAATGAAGAGAGGTTTGCACTGCTGTGACCCCTGCGAAATCTGCCTACAGATAACTAAGGATTTAGTTATCTTTAATTTAAGGATTCAATTTCACAATGTAGACACACGTCCTCCTAAAAGGTGATTTTTGTTTAAGAAGCTGAATCATATCAGAGCACAGAGCTGAAAACCTTTGGATGATCTCCAATCCAGAACAGCGTCATGATTTGGGAAAGACTCTCATTTTTAAAAGATTACTATAAAGCCTGGGGATACCTTAAAAAGGTATCCATAACTTTGCAATTCATTAAAGACCTGATTCAATACCTGAACTCCTTAGGCTCTGCTCTCTGCTTTTTCTTTAATGCCTGCCACCCACATAATACTGTACTATCTACACAATTTATTATCTTTTTAATTAAAAGCCTTGCAGGAGTTTGCATATGGTCTTCATTTAACTCAGGCAAATAATCTTTTTAATTTAAACAAGGCTACTTGTGGGTAAATCTGATCTTATACTCTTCACTAAAGTAGGCCTTAAATTTTCATATATGAAAGAATTTAAGTGTGATCAATAACAGATAAAAGAAGAGTTTAAATGCCACCATGCAACAAAATCCATACTTTGCAACCCAGAACCTTATTAGCACTGAATACATTAAAGTTGAGGGTTTTATCACTTTGCTTCTTCGGCTTCACTTCAGCTTTAATGACCTTGGAGCCGCAGCCATTGGGGAACAAGGGTGACTTCCTGAAAAGTGTTGCAGGGTGCCAGTGGTTAAGGAAACATTGAAATGTTCCAATTGCCTTGGGGAAGGAACGAGCTGGGGCTGTTCTCGCATCTAGTGCATGAGCAGAAAGTGATTTCTCGTGCAAGGGATGCTTTTTGTACAGGGTTGTGTTAGTTCTGAATTGCCCAACTCAAGCGCGTGTAAAGTTGATCGGGCTGTGTATGAAAATCTGGAACACTGTCAAGAAAAAATGAGAAAAAAAGAAAAAATGGATGAGGAATGTAATGCCATAATGTGATTATCAGCAGTTATCTCCATATTGTTTATATAGGAACAGGCGTTGTTTCCTACAGCTTTTTAATTCTTGATGATGCTGTTAAATTAACAATGCAGATTCAAGGCTTTTCCCCAGCCCCCGCCTAGATTTTTCCAGTAACTGGACCATCTTAGAAACAGGCTTAAACCACCTTTCCCCCAGAACCGGCTCTTTTAGAGGAGAATTTCCCCATGGGGAAGGCACAGCCTTTGGGAATGGGATGAGGAGGAGCTACGAGGGCCACAGGGCAACCCTGGCTCTTTAGGAAGACACTGAGGTCATTTCTATCTATGAAGCAACTCACGAGACCTTGAGCAGTTCAGCGGCCTCGGTCAGACCCTTTTGTGCTAGACGCTGCAGAAACACACAAGGGCTTGAAATTTTAAACAGTGATTCTGAACAGAGGAGATTATTTCTCCCCCACTATTTGGGCCCCCTCCTTAAAAATAACAGAGCATCACATTTTGGGTTTGGTAACTGCTTTTTTAGATGTTTCACAAGAATCTTCAGAGGTATGGACTGGGCATGTTCTTAATCCATTTATAACATTTTCATGAGGGTATTTTCCATCTGCTTCAGTTCAAAAGCAAGCAAGCAGCTATTGTAAATAGCCTTAATCCCAGCACAGCACTGTGTATGCAGCGAGGGTCCTCACGGCAGCTCCACCAGGTCTCCAGCTGTCGGCAGTCACACGGCCAGGGAGATCAGGGCAGAACCCAACGCATAAACAAACAGAAAACAGAAGTTCTCAAGAACACCTTGGGCCTATGGTAGTTTTCTTGCCTGACTTGAAAGGCTTCAAGGTTGTCATTTGTGATGGAGGTTGCCCTTACAAGTAAATATTTCATCTGCATCTGTCCAGCTCCAAGCTTGCCATTCCAAGGATTATTCTACACACTAAGCTTAACCATTAAGTACTTAGCCCAGCATGCATAAAATGGGAATTTCCCAAATTCAGGAGGCATCTCAGCTCAGACAAAAGCCAGAACCAGATACTAGAGAAAAAAGAAGTTATTTCCTGATTAATTAACCCATTAGAAAAGTGATATTTCTTCCTACACTATTTGTGATTTGCTTAGTCAGCAAAGGTCAGGTGAAGCATGGAAAAAAAGAGTCAGAATAAAGACAGAGTGGAAGTAAAAGTTTTATAAGATTTTATGGATTATAAGCAATAATCCATAGGTGGAGACAGGAATTTGGCATCAGGCAAACAGGAAGAGAAGGGATGGAAAGAAAGGAGCAGCGGTAAAGGGGGAAACAAGGAAGAGAAAGAACCTGAAGAGGTATTAGGAAGGCTTCCACCTGTGAGCAAATATAAACAGATTTTACAGGCAGAAGGAGGGTGATAGGACAGGCAGGAGTGCATATGTTGAAGAAAAGAGGTAAGAAAAGGGGTAAGAAAAGACGTTGAAAAGCTCATGGTGCAATCACAGCGCAGATCCCAGGAAGATGTTTGGATGGCAAAGAGCAAGAGGCCAGGAGAAGCCAGACAGAAGTGCTGGGAGAAGGTGGCTACTTGTCTCTTACTTTTATCCATTTTATCTTCCATAATGAAAAGATAACAAACTTTGTGAAAGTGAAAACAGCTTATTTATTTTGCTCAGTACTACCATCCTGATGTCACTTCCAGAACCTGATATAAGTTGCAATTATGGCATTAAAACAGAGGAAGAGCAAAGATATTTAGTGTCATGAACACTGTTATGGCTCTTAATCCAACTAGGGAAAATTAAAAATAAAAAAAAGCTCTGATTTCTAATAGAGGCATTTTTAGTAAGATCTGCTAATGCTGGATAAAAGATGATCGAGAAAATGTACAAGAGAGATCATCAGATATTGCCTCTATAAAGCATCACAGGAATCACCCCAGACTGGTCCTCCATTTCTCAAATAACTACAAGACTCGTCTTAGATTAACAGCAAAAATAAACACCTTTGAAAATATCAGCTAAAACAATAGCACTGCTGGCTAGGCAGAGAATAGGTAAACGATAGCTCTAATGCACCAAAAACAAATCCCGATACATACACGGGACAGGACATGACACTAACCAGAGCTGCCTTATTTTCACTGGGGTTAGGTTTGAATTCCATTTTGTTATAAGAGATTAGAGCTGAAGAATGTGAAATCTTTCATGGCATCCCAGCTATCAGTCACCACCAGCCTCGGAGGTGTGTATGTGCTTCTTGTCAGTCCCAGCTCCTTTGACAAGGCTTTGGCTGTCGTGCTAAATGCACGGACAGTAAGATAAACAGTTGCCTCATATTCAGACCTTGTGATAATTCAAACGGGGTCCCCGTGCTCTGGGTTGAGTTTTGTGCTTTACCAGCTCTTCCAACCAAAGTGATTTCCTCACGTGCTGCTCCTCCTGTAGCAGCACTGTGCCCTGTTAGCCCTTGGCAGCAGGGCAAATGACAGATCATCAGCCAAGCAACTATTTGAAGAAAGGCTTTTTAAACACTTGAACACAGCATTACCCGCACAATTCCCATGTGTGCGTACAAATCAACAGGATAGGTGCAAAACCAGAACCAATACAAATTAAACTACACTTTGACCACTCATTCTTGTGTTTGCAGACTGGATCATGGTGACAGCACAGAGGAAGACCTGGGGGATTGTCCTTTTCTTCTCCAAAAAGTTAGATAGTCTTTGGAGTAAGAAGAAAGCACTGTATTATTGTGCAAGATGCTCAAAGAGAAGACAACACTCAAGATTCTTGCAGATCTATGTGATCCAAACCACTCGTGCATGGCCAGATTCTGACACCCACATTTGGCATCATGATGGGATATTGATGCCAGCGAGGTGGAAGACACCCCTGCACGTGGGGTAGTGCAAGAAACAGAGAAGATGCGAGCAAGAGGAGACGTCAGGTAAAGATCCAAGAAGTGCACTGACCCACACTTTGCAAACTAAGGGCTTTTGGGTTCTTTTTAATTGTATTTGACCAGTGGGTCATGCCTTTACTCGGAATATGGAATAGTGTTCATAGGACAATACAGGCACGACAGTAAGGCATTAAACCACGTATGTGGAAGTTATTAGAAGGGAATAGATGAAGCCACTGCCAAAAAATGTGCTTTTAAACATGCACACACATGCACATGTAGTTTCCACGCATATAAGCAAGCAAAATTCTGAAGAACATGCATTCAGTTATTTCCTCTGAGACTACTTAGGAAAATCTCATAGGTTCAGACTCTCTGCAGTCTAGAAACCTTTATGTGTCTGGGCCTTAATTTTGAAGCTCAGCAGCACAGTGTCTGCAAAATGGCCTAATCCCTTCTTTCCCACCTGTGGCCAGCTTAATCTATGCAGATTCTAAGATATCTGTCTGTGGGGGCAGAATTTTATCCTGATCACAGTGTGGAAATACAACGTATGCATCCTTAAAAAGGCAAAATACATTTTACTTATAAAAATAGATGCTTCAGCCTATAGAATATGTAATGTCCCAGTTCAACACAGCTCAGGTAGAGCCTGGGGAAGGGCCCCTTTTGCACCACGAGCCTCGGCATTGCTTTAGCTGCACGCAGGGGTGCGGAGGGGCTGGAAAGGGCTGCTCCGCACCGGGAACCCAAGTGGCCATCGCACCGTCGGGCTCAGGGCTCGCCTTGGAGCTCGTGCCAAAGAAAACCCAGCCTGCAGCCTTTGACATGTGCCCCTGCTGTGGCATCCCCACCCAGCTGTGTTTTCCTTGGCTCCGGCTCCTGTGGAGCAACGGGCATGCCAGAGTGACAGGCGTGCTAATAAGGATGCGCCTGTATCCTCCTATCCCGAGGTTTGTCAACTCATGGAGTCCTGGTTGGAATATTACGGCCCAGACTGGGTACAGGGAGGCTCCAGAGAAGTATAGACATGGCACAGGCTTGGAAATCTGCCTTTTCTCCCTCCTCTGTGGTGCTGACTGTACCTATCCTGCTTGGAAATATCAGGATGCATCCGCTTTGACACACACCTCTGTATTGCACGATGGAAGAATGCTTTTATTTGTGTATAATTTATAAGCAGACAGAACTTACCCAAGCATAACCCCCCCACACACTTAGAGATAGGGGCAGGTTATATTTAAGCTTACAAGCAAGCTGGCATGAAAGTGGAAGCAACAGCTTTACACTAAGGGTGCACAGTTTCCACTGTCATGGAAATAGCAGCATATTTTGTGCTTTTCCTTTCCTGCATGCCATTTTTATCAGTTTATTAGCACCGATACGCTTCTTCCCCCCCAACTTGCTTCTAAGACAGCTTTCACTGAAGTTTTGCTCTGACCCTTAGCACAACACATGTATCTCATCACAGAAACGGGCTCAATTCAGATCAGTCACCCATTTCATTGAAGTTAATCTGGCAAAACACAAGTGGGGAAAAAAAAGAAGGATACGACCTTCACTCTACAGCTTGTGACAGCTCACTCATTGCTTATTTATTCTGCACTCCTTGCAAAAACACTCCACACATTCAATCAAATCTCAAAGAAAGGGGTCAAAAGGCAAGTGTTTTTAAACTGTCTCAGTTAAAGAGTCCCTTCCCATTAAAGCCATGCTGGCCCTGGCAGAGATAAAAGACTGTTTTCAAGGAGGCTTGACTTCGCTAACAAATCAACTGTAAATTACCCAGAAATAAGTTCTAACATATTCATTGTGGAAGGACAGATCTCTCCAGGCACTGTCCATGCCCAATAGTGAGCACAGCTCATAATTCCACGGAGTGCATGAAAAGCATGGGGAGTTATACACAGTTTTTCATACCTGTTCCAAGAGAAAGCATATTGCTTCTCATCTGAATTATCTACAGTGGACGGAAAAAAATAGGAAACTTAAAGCAGTGGCACGGGACACTTGTAAGAAAGGAAAAATCAGTCACAAGAAAAAGAGAAATCTATTCCTTTGACCCGCAGAGTGCTGACTGCCCATGCTCAATGATGCAGGTGGGAGGCTTCCAGTCTGGTTGAACAAGAAATAAACAAAACATCTTGGGAAAGATTATTTTCCTGCCAGAAAAGGAGGAAAATCTGCATTCGACTGCATTTGCTGAAGTGTTAATTGTCAAGACAAATATAAAATCTCATTTCAAGAAGGACTTCTCTCCCTAAAACAAGCAATATCCATCTGCTTTGGCTTCAGGCTGTTGAGACTGATTGGCTACAACATGAAATTATGGGCCCTTTATATCAACATATCTGACACATGATCTTTTTCTTATTTTCCCCTTTGCAGGAGCCTGGATATTACAGACAGTCTGGGCTTGATCTCCTGTATTCCTTGCATCCTTCTAGACTAGTTGCAAAACTCATTACACAATGCAATTCCTTACACACTCAGGCACCAATGCTGCGTTTTGAGGTATGGCTTCTACTCCTGTTATCATATACAGCAATTTAACAACTTTATCACTGCTTAGATTAAAAGCATGAGAATGGTATTTCTGGAAACAAAATCTTCAATTCTATTCCCACTATAAATATACATGTTTTTAACTCAAAGACACCACAGTAACTAATAGAAGTGGTTGCACTAGCTCAGACCCTATCTAGCCCTTTATTGTGTCACCACAGGTATAAGGCAGTAACCGCCATAAGGTAATTTAGAAGCACAAATAATAAAGATATACAACTATCTCCAATTCTGGGGCTTCCTTTGGATCACAGCATTGATGCACTCTGCAATGCTTTATCCACAGTTCGTAGAGAATAACTCTAATTATTATCCTGGTCTCCTAACACTGCAGTACATTTAATTCTATATTGTATTAATTCAGCACAGAAAAGAAACAGAGCAGAGCTTATACCAGGTCACTTCAAGCAGTGATACATATACTAGGCAGAAGAAATTTTGCCCTAAAATGCAAGAGCAATATAATACATCCTCCATTTCCTCTTTCTGGAAAGGGGTAGGAGGTGTTCAAAGTTAGCAGCAGCCAAGACAGAGCTAAATGTTGTAGATAGCCCTCAACACCTTGGCTGGCTGAGACTGCTGAGTAAGAGCTGACCATTTTCCTCATCAGAAATTTAAAGAAAAGGAGTGGCAGCTGGAACGATTAACAAGGGCTGCAAGTTGCAACCAATATAACAGGAGCTGTGACACACGAACAGGTGCCTCCTAACGGTGTTAGGGGAAAAATCTTGCAAGGAAGGAAATAATTTGCATGCAAATCAGGAAGCCAAGACAAATCTCACCCAGAAAACAATACATCATATATCCCAAGCTTCCTTAGCCACCTAGATATGTTTAATCCAAAAGCAAATGTTGTGGATTATAGAGCAAGTAATTCACTTAAAAAAAAAAAAAAAAGAAAAATCAAATAATTACATTTTGGGTAATTGTTGTATCAGCAAAATTGAATGTAGACATGCAGTTATCCATATGGTCGCAGAAACTAAGACATAAAGGGGATCCAAGTGCCTGTGAAAGACAAAGAAAACAATTACTGAAGTGCTGAACAGTGTCCAGCACCTCCAGCAGAGCTCTGAAAGGACCAAAAGCTCTGGAGCATTCTTTAGGTTACATTGTTCTCATATTCAAATGGTCCTTTGCAGCCAGCAAACTGGATTTGTATTTTACTATATAGAGAGGAACAAAAAAAAAAAAAAAGCATAAAAAAAGGAGAATTAAAAAACAACAAGTATGATTTGAGCATGATTTCAATACCTTAGAAAATATTAGTTTTTACTATGACCTTCTGTAGCTGTATTCCTGACCAAAATTAGTTTGATCATTTTTCCACCTAAAATGTATGGAGATATAAAAAAGTAAAAAAAAAAAAAAAAGGAAAGAAAAAGCAAACATTGGAACAATCCTCTTGGTAACATATTTCTTCTGAATAACAAGAAAAATCTCCCGAATAACAAGGAAAACTAGCAGTGCATGCCTTGGCACTTAGCTGAACCAAGCTGCTTTTCCTTATTGACTCTTCCTTCAGGCAACGCATCCAAGTATTCCCTTGGAACACGTTCCGAGTGTGTGCAAGAGCTATTTATAATCCACGACACTTATTTTTGGATTAAACACATCTAGGTGGCTACTTGCCATGGGAGCAAAGGGGGTTTCAATGAATCACAAAATATGCATGAAATAGTGCGCTCGGGATAAGGCGCTTCCAAGCCGGGTGGCTCACACAAGCAAGCAGACAGTTGGATGTGGTGGGAGCAGGCAGAGCACGGAAACCAGGCGTGCGAGGCATCTGCAGGGCTCGTGGCCATGTAGTCCTCTGCTTATTTTGGTGATGGATCCTTTCAGAGCCTCTTTCAAGCCTCAGGCTGAGGCTAGGGCAGCCAAGCAGCAGCTCTGTGGAGCAATTCGGTTTCTCCAGTACCTGCCCTGAACTTAAGTGTGTCCATCGGTTAAATCACTGCTATTACTGGCCAGCTTTCTCCCCGAATTGAAGAGAAACATCAGGAGATGGGCCATCTGATCTCTCTCAAGCTGAGCATTTTGCACAGCAAGGCCCTGGCCTCTGAGCCATTCGTCCCCAGGCTTTCAGCCTTCCTCCAAGATCTTTCCCACTGCCTTTTCACCAGGACTTTTTACCCATCCAACCTCAAAGTCTCCCTCCTCATCCTTCACTCACTCCTATTATTGTCTCTTCTGACTGACTCACCATCATTTTTCCATCTTATCTACAGCAGCGCTGGGTTGAAGCCCATCAAAACAAGGCCAGAAAATCATCCCTGCTTCCTAAAACAGTCTTGGTGCTGCACCCAGCCACTCACACTGGCAGGGCACATGTTCCAGGAGCTGATGGCATCAGTGACTCCCGAGCACTAGTGATTCATGTATAATTCCAACAGCACCTTCTCCCATCGGCAACCCAGCCTGAACAAAAAGGGAATTCATTCATCAGCCAGATGCTAGATATATCAGCTCTGCTATTCTTACCACTGCACAGGGAATCATTAATAGTGTCACAACGTAATAAATTAGTTAATAGCTTATTCTTCAGTCATTCCTGACCTACTGCAGACTTAACTGACCTAACTAAAAGAATTTGGACCTACAGCTTGTGTATTGCAATTCCACTTGTATTGGCAAAGCCCCGGTATATCTAACATCCAAATGCTGCCAAAGGTACTTTTTAGCATTTATAATTGAAATATAGAGTAGCAAAAACATCTTTCCTGATATTAAGCAATTTTACTTCCAGAATGTGCAGTCTGGTCAAGATGCTGCTATCTAAGCTCCTGGCACAGCTATAGTCACAGCACTGTATGGTTCATGTTATTCTAATCAAGAATTCTACTGAAAAATGTGTTGCTTTCTGCTACAGAGCATTTAAAAAGAAGGCTATGTGCTGGCCTACAGACAATTATAAGAATATCTGGCAAGCAGTGGTAATCACCACACCAATGCTCAGACCCTGCAGTCCCATTTCAGGCTGTGTTTATTTTGCAATTGATAGATTTCTTGAAAATTTTCAGAAAGAAATGACATAAGGGGTATGGTTACTAACCAGCCCTCAATTCTGCCTTTACCAAAAAAAAAGAAAAAAAAAGGGGAAAAAAAAGTCAACACAAAATTCCTGCTCAGACTTGTACCAAAGGATAGTTGGGTCAACTTTTAACTGCATATGCCACAGGTTGTCAAATCACTGCCAGAGGTATTTTAAAAGATTAAAGAGTGCAAAATGAGAAGCCATGAGTGCATTACCCCAAAACAAAAACTTGCATTTGAAAAGATATTTTTTCTACTGAGTTGTAATTGCCAGGAGAGTATAACACTGAAAGAGCTCAGACTTGCATGCCTGCAGTTGCACAAACCCTGCTTGTGGCTGGTACATACATATTCTTTCCCTTATGCTTCCAGTTGTCCGTGTTGTCCGCAGCCATTTGGAGAAGTGAGCACTCAACCTGCACAAAATTAATAATAATTAATTCTCATTACAACCACGTGGATATGCACAAGATTTCTTATGTGTGGACAGCAAAGTCAGTCAGCTACACCACACGAAGGCAAACAGCAAAACAAAACCAGAAAGCCTTGGCACTGTAAAGCCAAGAGGGACGTCCTCAAGCACTACGTAAGCAAAGCTGCCTCGAAGGCAAGATCTGCATTACCAGGGAGTAACTTCAATCCCAAGATGGGATCCCGAGCCGGATAGGTCAGAGAAAGCCATAAGGCAATGGAAAAGATTTCTAAGCCATGACTTCAGCTATCTATCAATTATGTACCTGTGCAGACTACACTACAAGAATACAACCAGGTAAACATTGCAGCAAAGCAGTACAGATTTCCAGTGCTAATTTATGAGCTGAATTATAAGCATGTGCAATTTCAAATCTCATCCCAAACCTCCAGATTCATGTTAATGCTTAGAACAAAGCTAAAGAGAGGCGAGCAAAGGTTGGGGCAGAGACCCAATATACCTATGCAGGGAATCACACAGACTAGGAGGGGCACAACTGCATGGGGAGACTGCTTGCTGTATTCCAGCATTTGTGAGGAACAGAGAAATATATGCATCTCTTTTAAAGTCTCTTTTCTCATCCCTGCACCTTAAAAGCTGGAAACGTAGACAAAAGCAATAAACTAGGGCTGAAGATGACATGGAAACATTTATTTTTGCTCCACAATTCTGTGAAAATGTCAGAGTTAAACAAATGCAATTTTTTTACGCATATCCTCCCTGCCCATTCCAAGGGGAATCCGTGTATGAACATCTCTAGGGCAATGTCATCCCTTCCTCTGCCTTTTCAGCCACAGCCTGGGGTTGCTGGGGACTTGCCCCAAGGACTTGCGTGTGGGTAGGAAGCAAGGCCAATGGCACCAGCTGCTTCAGTGGGAGCAGACGCCTTCACCCTTAGCAATGCAGCAGCCCAGCATTGCATCCAAGCCCCGTTTCACTACACAGTCTGCCAGCATAAGCAACTGCAAAGCCTTCAAGCTCCTGCAGCAGGAGAGAGCTCTGCCTTCGTCAGCACTCACAGGGCCTTCACGTTGGATAAAGGCCGAAACTGAACCAAAAGCTCCGCCAACTTGTTGACCCAGCTTGCTTTCTGGCTGCGAGATGTGGCTGGCTTCACTTCAGAAGGGTTCCAACAACAGACTTGCAAGGTCTTTCCCGCTGCATCTCATTCACACCCAGATGTGTTTGAGGTTTTACAGAAATGGGCCTCTTGTTTTTCTATCGCTCATACGTCTCTGTTAACCTGCACAGGCCAGTACACTGCTGGGAGGGACCAGCGGCCAGAACCAAGCAGCTGGAGACAAAGCCAACAACCCAGTGTCATCACACGTGGATTTGTCCAGTACTCAACACAGTGTTTCTGTATGCAAATGCAATAGCAAGAGAAAAAAAAAACAATAGCAGGAGGAAAAAGGGAAAAAAAAGAAGGGAAAAAGTAAGACGTGGCCAAGAGCATGTCCAAATCCTGCAGGTACAAACCACTCTGCACAGATAGTTTGGATGAGGTGGAAAAGGTAGTTGAGGAGAAATGAAAGAGATGGCTGACCATGTTTCTTTCTAAAAGGAGCACAAATATTAAAATGATGAGCAAAAATACTAGAACAATGAGCTTATTTTTAGACCAAATGGCTGAGGAAAGTTGTTCTCCTTGCCAAGAATGCCGAGATCTGTTCTGGAGACACTGACCTTGTAGGCAAGCCACCAATCATCTTTTTCCCAGAGGAGAACAGCTTGCACCACACTGATTAAGGAGAACTCAGAAAATTGGCATTGTAAGGTTTACCAGCCACCAAATACCGTTGTTAACATTTCTGCGTGGGAGTGGGCCAGAAGCAAGCTTATAGAATATGGTTAAAATTTGCAGCCTCTGTGCATCAGTCCAGGAGATGTCGATGATTTCTGAGCATTTCAAGTTATAAGTAGAAGGGCTTCTGAGGATTTTGTCTGAAAAGAGGTTTTCCGGTGCTCACTAAACACTTTCATTTTTGCCCCCTCAGAATAAGTGCTGCTGGCCTAAGAGCCTGTTCTGCAGCAGCTATCATACAAGGCTTGTTGAATGAAAGAGAGTCTTTAAATCAAGACATCAAATTTTTGATTTGATATTTAAAGATATCTAAAATCATTCCTGTTGCCCCGGCTGCTACCCAAACAGAAAAGCCCACCCTACCACATCCTCTGTGCGCCATACAAGTTCCTGTGCACAAAATATTGCTCTTTTTCCTAAATTAGCTTACCATCTCACTAATTCCCATCACACCATACAAGTTTTTTTTCTTTTTTTTTTTTTTTTTGATAAACTTTGAAACACTTGATTAACTTTGAAGTGTAGCATAAGGCTTATTGTGGTCAGCTCAGAGCTGGGAGGAAGGAAGACCAATCTAAAAGCTATTTAAGCTTTCATTTTAAAGTTCAGCTTGGGCCAAACACATTAAATCCTAACTGATAGTCTCCATTACAAACAACCTATTTAAACTACTTCCTTTGACCTCCTGCTGCCAACTGACTTTTCATTCAAAAATGATCAGGGTTACATGAGATTTAACAGAACTTCATCCCAGGCGGAACTTAAGCGTCCAAGTGAAAAATTGAAATTCCCAGTTGAGCATGCGCTGCCTGACACTGGCATAGAGAAATCATTTGGATTTAAGCAAATAAATCATTGTTAGAACAACACTATGACTGCCAGGTACGTAAGGCCTTAGCCAAAGTGACCTTGGGTGCAAATCAATTAAGACTGGAGGTGATCCTAGTCTAGGGTTATCCTACTGCAAGCTTCAAGAAGCTGGAAAGAAAGAGAGAGAAAAAAGTATATGCAATGCACCAGAACCTCCTCCTTTCCTCTTATCCTAAGGCATAGACAAGCAGTCTGCAAGAAAAAAGTTCATCCTGAATAATCTCAATTCTCACTCCTTACCTGAAACCGTGCAAAGATTGAAGAAACTCCAGTGAATAATGTTTGATCTGTGCTCCTCTGGTTCCATAGAGGAAAAGCTTCCTTTTCTTGAAGTATAACCTACTTGCTTGCATCTTCCCTAGGACAGAGAGAAAAAAGTCTTTATTGCACATAACTTCCTTATGAGTATTTCCAGAACGATCCCTCTCCTCTCACTCAGCAGTTACTTCTTCGACAGCTCTGCTGGGTTTCCCTTCCCTAGAGGGACAAGTCTATGGCACTAATCAGTCCATGAGATTAAGCAGTGACACTCTATTGCACACTGCCAGAATGGCTTTCACATCTTTTGAGGGTTTTAGTCATTTAATCCAATTCATTTGCACCCACAGACATGGTGGTTATGCCAAGGTAATATAGTTACAGCACCATTTAAAGAGAGATACAAATAGAAGTGTTAATTGTTCATGTCAGAGACTTTGAATGCAAATCTAGTCCCTCAAATCCTAAGGGAATTAAGTAATTCATAGTTATAACTTTTGGCCAGCTGGACTTTTTCAGACATTGCTATTTCTTTAACTGCTGCATTCTTATGTGGTCATACCCTTGCCTTTCCTCCCCCTTCAGTTAAGCTTGAGATGTAAAGAGCAACACTTAAGGTACATAATGTTTTCTGAAGCATCTCCAGGTGATGTCCTCTGGATATCAGACACACACACATGACTGTCATTAAGAAAGAGGTGCCAAAAGGGGACAAACACTTCTCAATCTTCTTGGTGTCCTAGAGGACTACAAGCCAATTAGGACACTCCATTACAGCACTACATACATAAAGCTATTGAGTTACAGGCTTCGTATGTACAGGGCTGTGAAAGGATGCACTAAGAGGGGGTTTAACAAATGACAATTGGTACAAAAAGATCAGGGAATATTTCTAACATTCCAGGAGTGGAAGGTGCTGAAAAACAGGAGGTTGGATGAGTCGAATATAGAGCAGCTAAGAGAAACAGGATGTGCAGGGATGTTCAGGGAACAGTGGTGGGAGCAGAGCCAGAATCAGGGCTGGAGAGACTGCAGAGCAACGAGGAGAGTCATTTTCACACTGTCAATCACGTGCCGGCTTCTGCCCAGCAGAAACAGTCTCAGGCTTGCTGGGAAGGGTATTGGTTTTGTAGTTTGAAGAAATCATGGCAAAGCACATCTAGAAGTGTATTTTGGACGTCTTTCCTAGTGGCAGAGGTCAGATGTTCTGGATTTTAAAGCTCCTCTTTTGAAAGAGCAGCACCAACTTTAATTCAGGCCTGAATTCACTCCCTGTCTTGTATCTCTAGGAGAGACAGTCAAGCCAAAGCCAGAGGAAGACTTCCCAAGATTTAAAGTCAAAAGCTCGCTTATGACTCTTTGTTTTAGGAAAGGTCATTAAGCTTAATGACACAGACTCAAAAATTCTTCAGCTTACATGACAGTAAAATACAAGTATACTGCTTCAGTGACACTTTTCCCTGACCACAACAAGGATGGAAAGGACTGCCAGCCCTCAAACATTCAGAAAGGATCTCTGCACATTATCTTCAGCGGTGTAATTTAAATACAATTTTCCATAACGGAACAGAAAACCTTTCCATTTCTCTTTCTGAAGCTAACACAAGCCAAGCTATTAGGTTTCCCCTATTGTTAACAGGGCCATTAGATGGCAGTACATCCCAAATTATTCTTAGCGATGCCAATAAAGCCCAACTATCACATTAGCGACACAAATAAATGCATTTCATCAAGGGTTGACAGTGTAATTGCACATCACAAGCATTTGCCATGAAAAAATTGTATTGATTTATCTGGCTAACTGGAAATAGGGTGTGAATGAACTAATTATAGAGAGGCAAGTAGAAGAGAAAGAAAACTAAGTATTTCTTCAGAGCAGCAACTTTAATCTGCTGTGATAGGAACCGAATGGCCTTCATTCTGCAATTGGAATGTGCAAGAAAGCCAAGCTTAAAAAAATAGTCAAGCCAAGCAGAACCAAAAATAGTCCAGTTGTCAGAGATATTTATTAGCATTGCCACAGACTACACGAGCCCCAGTTACAGATGCTGATTGCACCAAGGGCTTTGCAAGCAGCAAAAATAAGCAAACAAGCAAGCAAGCTGCTGCTCCCAGCTGCCTGCGCCGTGGCCGGGGTCAGGCACCGCACGGGCGCAAGTCGCTGCATATTTCCCATGAGAACGGCCGGGATCGCGCATGGAGCTCGTCCGATCGGGGCACGTTTCGGCCACAGACACTTTAGTGTGAATCACACCAGTGTTTACAGCACTGCAGAGAAGCAGTATTTGAGTTGTGGGTTTATGCAAGGGAGGAGCATCACGCTATGGTGGCTTGGCGACAATCAAGGCGCAACTTAAGTGCTCTTAAGCTGACCTTGCAGGAATCTACAGCAGCTCTCTTGATCAGCCACACTGCTAACCTGCTGGAAACAGGGCCACTTCTGCAGGCAGCAGGCTCTGGAAACAACAACAACCATCAAAACAAAACACTGAGCACGTCAGAAACTTGGTCCAACCTGGGACAAATGCTGATAAGCCTCGGGAACATGATATCATCATAGGAGAACTCACAGATGTGGTTTTATTAATTCATAAAACACTATGAGGACTTACTCATCATTGTTAGAAATGCCCTCACCCTCCAAGCTGTGGAAAGTCACCACTAAATGGATGTCTGCAAAGGTTTAGGATGCTTGGCCTCCTGGGGAGCAAGGCTTCACTCTACCCCAGTGTGATCAGCACAGGAGCCCATTGCAAAGGCAGGCATGCGTAAGGGGAAAGTAAAAAGAGTCTTTCTGCTACTTTCCAATAGGACACCAACAAATATTCCCTTAATGAGCTGCTGAATGACAATAATTGCAGTTTCATATGCAGTTCATTGCATATGAAGCTACTCCTAAATTTAATCCAAATTTGCCAAATAGCTCTTGGCCAAATAATAAAAGAGGAAAGAAAAAAAAATAGAAAAAAAAGAAAAATATATTTGGAGAATCAGTGCTGAAAACAACCTGCTGAAATGCACCCAGCCATGGAGAGAAAACTCATCAGTGGGAGACTGGGGTCTCAGGTCTTAAAAAAATTCACCCTTAATTTATTAAAAAAAAGCCTTCTTTATCCCAAACCCTGGTTTCAAACAAAGCAGCTGTTCACTTCTACCTAGTTAAGAGAATATCTATTGGTCATAGCATCTGTAACTGCAGTGCTCTAAAGTGAGACTGCAGAACCTCCTTAAACTCTTATTCCAGCTTGCACACTGATACAAAGCATAAGCTCCATACACATGTACAAACCATCATACTGAACCCTGCACACCTAGGCTGTGCAAGTCACAGGGCCTGTATAGTTTTTTATTCCATTATTGCTCCAGTTAACTGTATTTACAGTTATATAGAAAAATGTATACAGTTATATAGAAAATGTCTTTGTATTCGAGACTGCTGCAATGGAAGAGTTAAAAAGCTAGCAGGCAATGCACCCAGCAACAGCCTCGCCATTACCACCAGTGTTTCTATTGTACTAAGTGTATTACACACTTAACATACGTTTTTCCTTGCCATTACTTCAGGAAGGATTTAGGAAGTCCATCTGTTCACCATTGCACCAGAACTCACATACAGCACATCCCTTCACATTAGCAGGGACTTTATTGCTGTATCTACTTATCCTCCACTTCTTCGTTGCTTTTGAGTAAGCAATTTGTTTACAAGATCTCTACAACAAGCAATTTAAGATGTAATATAAAAGTCAGGAAGGTCTCAGTCATGTGCTGAATTCCAGGAACAGACACACTCAAAGCCAGATTCCATAGAGAAAAAACAGAGAGATTACGAAAATTTGATCCTTTCATTCTCTGAACTGGACCTTGATTTAACTCTATCAATTAACCTTAGAAATGGTGAAAATTCTTTGGTGTCTAAGCATGCTGGAAGGGACTCATGCCAGGACTGTGGCTGCAGTTTGCAGCAAGTTTGTGACATTAAAGAGCATTTTAAAAGTATGGGTGATACTGGGATGAAGAGATGATACAGGAAGGATTTTAAAATCCCCTGAAGTTTCTGAAATTTATTACAAGCCTGAGAAAAATATCTCCAGGTATTTTTAGCTTGTTACAACATACACCCCTGCAAATTATATTTGGGCTCCAGTCACACTTTGCAATTACTGTACCTTAGGTACAGTTGGGCACCTATTTGTTGACTCTACAGGAAGAAAAACCAAATTAGGGAGACCTGGGCTCACCTTTCTCCCTGGATGAAATGAAAGCCTGCCTAGGCCCACACATTGCACTGCAGTCTCCCACATTTCAGCATATCTGCTAGACCGCTGGTCCAGTCCTCTGACCCCCCTCTAAACCCCCTGACTGGACCCCTGGTCCACTCCTCTGCCTGCTTCTGTCCACAGCTTGGCTCTCCCCCTCCTCCAAAAGGGTTTCCCATCAGCAGAGGTTTCATCTTGACTTCACATTTCCCCAGAAGAAGTTTTGGTTTGGGCAAACGACCATTTCTGACAACTAAACCTGCCAAGTGTTCTCATTTGCGCTGCCGCAGAGGGGACGCAGGACCAGCCAGCAATCAGCACACTAATTTGCAAAGCAGGATTTGCTTTGAGTCATTCCCTGGAAGGAAACCGGAGTCAGGCCAGTGTTTGGGACACAGAGCTGATCGGGAGGTGACCACATTTCCAATGGAGCTGGCTATCCACCTGCCAGCTCGGCGCAGAGGTCTATACTGCACAGGGAACAAGCCATCCCTGCCTTGGTGTTCACAGCGTGCAAACTTATTTGGTAACTCAATCATAGCCAGGACTGAAAATATCACAGAGAAACGTTATGTGACCTGCTAATGTGGAAGCACAGGGGTGAAACTCAGTCTTGTCCACCATTCTCATGAGTGTTGCAAGCCAGGCATATTCCAATACCACATTATACCAGGCCAGCACATAGAAAATTCAGTAATGCAAACACTGTCAGATACCCTCATTTTTCAGTCTTAAGCCATTTCTAAACAAACCGCAATAGCAGGAAGCTGGAGGGATTTACATTTCCCATGAAAGGGCACTGGCTCCCTTGCCTTCATCCAGCACCATATTTCATAAGCGTGGCTGGCAGGACCTAAGAAATTTCCCACCTCCCTAAGGCAGTGCAATGAACAGGAGGAACCCGTGCTTCCTGACAGCCTCCTGGAAAATTCAGTGCAGCTGAAATGCTGCCATTCTCAGAGCTGGAGGCCCAGCGCATAAAAGTGAAGAGCCAAATATTCTTTTTTCCCCCTGACAGAGGAACAT
This sequence comes from Rhynchotus rufescens, assembly GCA_032273925.1. Lineage (NCBI taxonomy): Eukaryota > Metazoa > Chordata > Aves > Tinamiformes > Tinamidae > Rhynchotus > Rhynchotus rufescens. The sequence goes on from JAVCKT010022760.1 coordinate 19,516, forward strand.
TTCATTTTGAGACCCAAGCATAACCCAGCAGAGCCCTTTGTCACTCCAGCGGCTAAAGACTAAATGCACTTAAGCCATCGCTGTACACCACATGTGAACAGTGAACGTGCCCTGCCAACACGGTCTTGGTGCAAGAACGATGCCAGGAGCTTGTACTCGTGCTTTGGTTCCTCACAGCTGTTGAGCTGAAGAGCAGAACTACTTGTCAGAGAATACTCAGGGCTCCTTCGCTAGGTATCGCAGCGGACAAATGCCGTCTCCTTGCTCCTACCCTTCTGCAAAAGCCTGTACCCACACAGCACGTGATCTCGTCCCAGTTCCTGACCCCACACGCAGGATACAGCCAGTTGGCTCCTTTTCTTTCTGGTGGAGAGCAGGAGGGAGGCCGGAGCTCACGCTGCTGCCAAGATGGCATCTAAGAGCTTCCTGCTGAAAGCAAAGCTGTTAATTCACACCCAGGAGCTCTCTTTGGAAACATGGCACACAGTCTACCTTTTCCTGAGAGTAAATCCTCGGTCTAGCAAGGGTTTGTTCAGCAAGAGCAGGTATCTTGTGTATACACAGAATGAGACCATGCTCAGGCTCAAGTCCTATATACATATATTTGTTAAATACCTGTTCATTCTGAAAGTCTCATATTTAATATATTTGGCTCAGGTTTCCAACGTATCTACACCCAAAACAATCATTTCTAAGAACAGCTTTGACACAGACTCCTTCAATACAAGGAACCCGGTGCTTGCTTATGGCACAGAGAAGGTGAAGGGGATGTCTTGCTTTAGTTGGTGACAAGCTTATTTTTATCCTGCTTAATGCTTTCTAAACAAGATGAATCTTGAGGAGCTCCTTGCACTGAAAGCAATAGTGTTTGCAAGCTCCTGTATTTACTGCCAGAAAGTAGCTGTGTAACAAACACATAGAAGCTATGCACGAAAAAGCAAATGCAGCATTAAGAATCTTTGGATTATTACTTGAGGAGGGACAATAGGATATCCAGTCACAATACCTTCCAGCAATAACATAGAGCCGAGGTCAAGCTTTTTGGATCTCAGCTATGCTGGCATTTGTTCCTACAAGGAAGAGTTAGGAGGAAAAAAAAAAGGAAAAAAAAGCAAGGTTCCCACAGACCTTAAAAAGCAGAAACATCTGTTGCTGCTCTGAACAGCCTGTGTGCTGAGTTCAGCAGCAGAAAGTCCAGCAGCTAGGCCAGGTCTCTGCTTACCACCACATGCCTCTGTGCTCAATGGGAAACGATCAGAGACAGTTTCAAGGGACATATCAATAATTTAGAGCAGCCAACACAAGCATAAGCAAATAGGAATTAGTGCTCTCTTGCCTCTTCTGCCAGCAGAACTGGAAGATGTTACTGATGCATTAGTTTTCAGTCTGAAACACCACTGTCAGGACCGTCCCCAGCTGACGAGTTGCTCCACATTGCGCATTTGATTTGCTTTCTGAAGAAATAGTTTGAACTGAAACACTGAGCAGAGATTCCACAGATGTAAGTTCTGTTCTCTGGGAAGTGATTCTCTGTGTGGCCAGGGAGACATCACGAGTTCTCATTGACTCGTTTCTTTCTGCTTGAGAAATGAATTCTTGTTTTAGCAACTGTTTTTTTCCACGTGTTTCCCAGTGACTTTTTCTGTGCTTTGGGTATGTGACTTTTAACACAGTATTTGTATTAAGATTTCAGATCTCCTAATGAGAGTTTAAAAAAATGCCAAAGATACTGTCTAGTTATTGTATTGATGTTAAGCCCGATCTATAGATCTTTAAATATCTTTTCCAAGCCAAACCTCTCAGCAGACCTGAGAACATTCACAGTAACTGGGCTGCACAACTATAAGTAATTGCTCTGTAAATGGGTAAAGATTCCCTAAACAACTCTTCATTCTACTTGGAAAGCACCAAGCCACATCAAGCTTGTGGCAACCATGAGTCGAGAGGAAAGACTCTCTGGATAAACTTAGCCTATTGTACCACTTAATCTCTTAAATATTGCATGTGGGTAGTCTTACAGGAATAAAGCCCTGTCAAAGGAAAGAACCTCTTCAGGCCAGATTTTGGTGTAAAACCAGATTCCTTTATTTTGCTTATCGTTTCTTATATAAAAATCATTCCAGTAGTGGGCACAGCTAGTGTTGAGGGAAATGAAGTCAAGACCTCTGGACCTGAAGGAGTGAATCTTGATCCTGCTTTCTCCTCACTTACATGCTGGCATAAGTCTGGAGTTACTCTTTCACATCCCCATATAATGCAGCATGGAGAAAAAAGCTGGCTCAGTTTCTAGTGAGAACTGATTGAGGAGACTGGAAGAAGGAAGGACTACAGAATCTTCAGAGTTTATATTTATTAATTCAGTTATTGCCACTGTGATAGAGGGCTGCAGATAAACAAGAACAGGTAACACTTAATGTGAATATCATATATTAAGCAGATATTCCCTGCTCCTTATTGACTCTTCCACACATTCCAGTAGACTAGTGCATCTGACTTCCCTCCACACCAGAGCTGTGCCAGATTTTTCCCCAAGATTCTTATTTACATCATGTCCCTTGCAGCTCAGCTATATCACAAGCCGTCAGTAAAAAGCAATAGTGCTTTCTTTTGTTCAGCCCAGAGGAATAGGCTTGTGGCTACCAGTGCTGAAGGTGATGCCTCATTATCTCCTTGCATGTATGTTGAGGGCCATATCAGATAGCCTGTGCCTGGCTGATGTCTTACCCTGCCCACCAGGGTCTGCTCACCCTTCTCTGTAGGCCATAGGGCTGTAATAACCAGGCAGTTTGGTCATATTGCTCTTTTACACTGGACTGGTTTAAATATATATATATATATATATATATATATATATATATATATGGAGATACTAAAGACACAGACACCATCTCTGGCTCA